>PJEM01003057.1:56989-201267 GCA_004023845.1 Helogale parvula | reverse complement strand
TCCCTCCCCTCCCTCCCCTCCCTCTTTCCTTCCTGCATCCTTTCCTTTCTTTTCTTCCTCCTCTCCTTTGTCTGTCCTTCCTTTCCTCCCTCCACACATACCCACACCACACATCTGCCCTGGACCTGGACCTGGCCCTGTCCCAGATACTGGGGCCACCAAGCTGACCGCATCCCCGACCTCTGGTGGCTCTCAGACAACTGGGTGAGATCCCCTTTGGAGCCTCTAGACGGTGACTGGCCCCCAGGAGTCCTCCTTTCCCGGCTCACCATGCCCAGGACCGGAAGGGGTTAAAAACCTCAGGGCAGAGCGGGCCCCCTCCCGGCCATTCCCCTGCCCGGCTGTCCAGGCTGCTTCTAAGGCTCGTTGTGTTTCTTTTTCTCTTCCTCCTCGCTCCTTTTTTTTCTTTTTAAGAAACATATGTCACTCGCCATAACTCATGTGCTTATTATAATCATGACCATATGCCTAATGGGATGTAATAAAACCACGGCTAACCTGGCCCCTGCTCGCAAATCTCTCTCCCCACCCCACCCCTACTTTACCGACAAGCCCGCCTGCCCCTGAGCTACTCCGACATGTTTTCAAGGCAAGGCTGACCCGCCAAGGGGAGTGTGAACTCCGTCATTCACTTTTCGTTCCTTCCTTCCTCCATCCGCTAGCTCTTGGATGCTCTCCACACGCCAAGCACTGAAAAGACGCCAGTGAATCAATGACGACAGGCGTGGCCTCTGTCCTCTGGTAGGAAAGGTAGATGTCTTGTAAACAGGTAATTAAACACTTAATTAATTACAGCCAGTTACGGAGAAGGCTGCATTGCAGGGAGGCCCACCAGCGCTTTGCCTGCAAGAGCAGAACCCCGTGTGTTGGATGCGTCCGTGTGTCGGCTCCGCTCCCAGGAGGTCCTTTATGCATATTTGTGCAGCGAGTGAACAAATGAGTGGATGAGCCACTGAGTTTTTGCAGATCAGAAAAGCCTTTCCTGAAGAACGAGGGATGAGTTCTGGAAAACAATCTCCAAAGCGAAGGGGCCAAGGGGACCCGATGGGGGCACATGGAGACCAAAACTTCCTTTTATTTTTGTTTTTCAATCTTAAAAACGAGAAGCCGACATTTTCTGTATGTTTGATACACAGTCTGATGGTAAAGATGCGGGGTTAGGTATGACATTTATAGATAGCTATCCCTACGGGGCGGGGGGTGCACTCAGTGTTCCTCCGGCTGGGGAGACGCGTGGGACCAAGAGGTAGGAGAACCTCCGTCTCGCCGCTCAGGCCGCCATAACAGGACGCCGGAGACCAGGGCTGCGACGGCAGGCATTCATTTTGTCCAGTTCTGGTGACCGGGGAGCCCAAGATCAAGGTGCCGGCCAGTGCGTTCCTCATGAGAGCTGGCTTCCTGGCTTGCGGACACCTGCCTTCTCCCCATGTCCTCACGTGGCCTTGTGTGCACAGGGTGGGTGGCCAAGAAGGGAGGAGGGGGTTTCTCTTCTCATTAGCCACCCGTCTTAGTGGACTAGGACCTCATCCTCATGACCTCATGTAACCTTGCTTGCCTCCTAAAAGCCCCGACTCTGAATACAGTCACATGGGCACTTAGGGCTTCAGCTTTGAGTCTGGGAAGGGAACAGACCCCCGCTCTATGCTCTCTGGGATGGAAGAGTGAAGCTCTGGGTGGAGGTGCTCTTTCCAGACGCCGTGGCCCTGACATGGGGAGGAGTCTGGAGGATGGGAGGGACACAATTCCTACCTCTCCCTTCTCCATCCTTAGTCCAACTCCCCGTGGGGCGACTCTAATACCTTTTCAGATGTGAGACAATATGGGAGGCAGAGGCAGAGTATGATCCAAGGGTCCAGGCCTTGGTGGGCCCAGGACAGCGGGATGGCTCCGCGCAGGGGATAATCATAATCGTACAACAATGCTGTGTGGGTGGAAGGTCCCAGTGCGGGCCGCAGGCAAGCACCCAAGGCATAAGTCTCCATTCTCTGTTCTTCTGAGCCAAGACTGCCCCCCAACTCCTCTTCCTCCAGTTTCCCCTCCCTAGCTCAGGCCCTGCCTGGACTGTCCCCTGCACTCCCTCAGCCCTCCCATGGTTCATCCCATCAGAAGATAGCACACAGAGTCATCGTTTTAAAGCATAAAGACGAGCGTGTCACTCCCAGCTGAGACCTCCAGAGCTCCTACCACACTCATGATACACCCAAAGTCCCTACTGTGGCCAACAGCCCCTGCCTGAATTAGCTTCTGGACACCTCTTCTGATTTCACTCCTGCCACACGAGCCTTCTCGTACTTGTTAGAACAGTTTGCATTCTCCTACCACAGGACCTTTGCACTTGCTGCTATGTCTTCTTGGAGATCTCCTTCCTTCTATCCTGGGAACTCACGTCCTCAACTTCCTTCTGATTTCTGCCCAAATGGCACTGCCTAGAGGAGGCCTCCTTGGATTGCCCCATCTGAAATAGCTCCCCTTTCATGCTTTATCCCTTATTCTTTTTAATAGAACTTGCCACCATCCAACATATTATATGTGTTTATCTGCAATATCACCCCTCTTTCACTAAAAATGTACACTCTGTAAGGGCAGGCGGTCTCTCTTTATTCCCTACTGTACTCCAAGGGTTTATAAAAGTATCTGACACCCAGCAGGTATGCGTGAAACACTTGTTGAATGGATGGACGGATGGATGGATGGGTGGATGGATTTTTGCAACGTATCAAGCAGAGGGGAGGGTTATACACGACCATGAGAAAGGGTGAAGAAGAGGCTCAGACCACTCCTGGTAGGGAGTTTGGACTTTGTACTAATCACCATAAGCAGCTACTGGAGAATTCAGCATGATTTGGGCTTTTGTTTATTTGTCTGTGTGTTTTATTTTTTTTAAACATTTATTTATTTTTGAGAGAAGGAGACAGAGCATGATGAGTGGGAGACACAGAATCCGAAGCAGGCTCCAGGCTCTGAGCTGTCAGCCAAGAGCCTGATACAGGGCTTGAACTCATGAGCGGTGAGATCATGACCTAAACTGAAACCAGATGCTTAACCAACTGAGCCACCCAGGCACCCCTATTTGTTTGTGTTTTGAGGACCACCCCTTCTTCAGTGTGCTTGGGCAGAATAAAAGGGGAGATGTTCTGACCACGGAATTGGAAGGAATTAGGGGCAACCTCACCCATCCTCCAGTCTTTGTGCCCCCGAAGGATCTCGCTAAGATCTCACTTTAGTTAACACACACACACACACACACACACACACACACACACACACAAAAGGATAAATATAAGGGTTGTAACATCACCATCTGCCAGGTCCAGCCCTCCGGGCGTTTCCTATCTGTTCCCTGCGTGGCTTCCCGATTCCCGAGTGTGAGAAGAGGGTCCAGCCCTGATTCATCCGCTGACAGAAAAATCTAATGAATCGAAGACATAAGAGCACACGGGGCCCCCGCCCCCCCGGGATGAATCCATCCTGGGCTCGGGCCTCTGAGAGGGGCGTGGCCGTGCCGACAGCCCGGAGTCCGTGATGGATGTGGCCCCGGACGCCCAGCTCCGGGGCACCGAGGGTCTCGGTGGGGGTGGGGGTGGGAGGAGCTGGCGCAGACTTCGGACGCTCTAAAACAGCCCAACCTTGTAGCAAAAGGAGCTTAAGGCAAATCCAGAACGGAGATTCCGAGCACCTGCGGGGCGTGCCCAAGGCCAGTGCGGCCGCGTGGGGAGCGGTGCGTGGGGAACACGCGGCAGAAGCACGTCTTAGCCCCCGCTTTGCCCCACGCACCAGCTCCCACAGACACTCACGTCCACGTGTGAAATAGGCTTCAAACGGGGCAAGGACTGAAAACGTCCATGCCTCCAGAACAGCCCAGGACACGTTTTGCCTAAATGACAAAGGTGAGGTAGGCAGGAGCTGCAGAAAAACGGAGAACACTGGCCCTGTTCCTAAGAAGCAGCCACCGGGCAGCTTCAGGCAGCGGGACCGTGGTCAGAGCTGGTCCTGGGCAGGGGGAGGGGCTGTGGAGTCAGGAAGCAGGGTTCATTCCGATGGAGAATCTTCCCCTCTTAAAATACTGACACTGCCTAACTTGGAAAGTTTGTAATTATTTTTTTAAAGTTTATTTATTTATTTTGAGAGAGAGAGAGAGACCAAGCAACAGGAGCAGAGGAGGGGCAGAGAGAGGGGAAGACAGAATCCCAAGCAGGCTCTGGGGCTTAGACTCACAAACCGTGATATCATGGCCTCAGCCAAAAGCCCCCTGAGCTTAAATCACCCAGGGCGCACCTTACAATTGAATTTTAAAAAATTTAATATTTATTTTTGAAAGAGAGGGAGGGAGGGAGGGCAGACACAGAATCTGAAGCTGGCTCCAGGCTCTGAGCTGTCAGCACAGAATCCTACACGAGGATCGAACTCACATCGCCTGAGATCATGACCTGAGCCAAAGTTGGACACTTAAAGACTGAGCCACCCAGGCGCCGGCGTCTCTCTAAACTGAACCTTAAATGATGCTGCCTGAATCCAGCCCATGCACTGCCTGTCTGAAACTTCTGGAAGAGATGCGGCTCAGGGTCCCATCTCATTTTAATTCAATTAATCCAGCGACCGTTTACCAGGAAGTCTGTGTGTGCAGGCAGTAACCGTATAGGCACCGAGGGTGCAGACCAGACCATCGCGGGGCTTACCCCTCCACAACCAAGTACTGAGTACATAGCAGGAAGGTAAACAGGGAAGGGCAGGGTGAATAAAGGCTCAGGGACCTGAGGCCATCGGCACACTTGGAAAACAGTCCAGAAGTGTCTGAGAAAGCAGGACGGGAGCTGGGGCCACAGGGAGGCAGTGGCAGATCTGAAGGGCCCCAAAGGCCTGGTGGCAGAGGGAGACTGTCCCCCAAGTCACAGCACTTGGAAACCAGGGCGGGGAGGATGGGGGAGGGGCGGGGGGGGGTCCGTGTTAGACAGCGCCCTCTGCTGGCGATGTGCAGGACGGCTGCAGGAGCAACTAAGGAGACCCGTAGATGGTGGTCTTAACAACCCAGAGACACAGGCCTACCAGGCAAAGGCAGAGGGAAAAGGTGGCACCACCTCTGAGGGACCAGTGGATTTCTCCCCGTATCGCTGGGGCATTTACCCATGGAGGCTGATGCCACCTACACAGAGCTCCTGGTGGCAAGCGACAGAAACAAATGTGGCTACTCTACACAGAGCAGGGCCAAGGAACCAGGCTCCGGGGCCTTGCCACCAGGACCCATACCCTCAATGACGCTGTACAACCGGTCCACGGAGACGCCACCATGGTCCCTGAGAAGACCTCACACAGCAAACTTTACAGTCACAAGATGCCCGCACTGCCTTGGGTCACCGAGTTACTGAGAAAGTGGGGATCTTAGTTCTCACTCCGCTGGGAATGTTCTGAGGCTCAAAGGCAACCCCAGCTGTACGGCACTCAGCGCTACCCCAGGGCCTGGCACGTGAGCGCTCAGGAAGTGGCAGCTGTCACCGTGGTCTTCAGCACCCTGTCATGGCCACTTGCGGGCCCTTGGGCTCCCCAGCCAGTCCCACCTGCTCCTGCAGGCGTGTCCTTACGCCGCGCCCCTGTGCCCTTCACAACACTGTGCACACTTTGAAGGCTCAGCACTCCAACGTGTCATCCGGGGGCCAGGAGGAAGTGACTCCTCAGGGGCTCAGTTGGTTGAGTGTCCAACTTCGGCTCAGGTCACGACCTCACCATTGTTGGATTCGAGTTCCTCATCGGGCTCTGTGCTGACAGCTCAGAGCCTGGAGCCTGCTTCAGATTCTGTGTCTCCCTCTCTCTCTGACCCTCCCCTGCTTGTGCTCTGTGTCTCTCTCAAAACAAATAAACATTTCTGAAGAATGAAGTGACCCCTGGGAACCGAGTGGATGGGAGTGAGGGCTCCATAGCAGGAGAGTGGTGGCCCACGCGGCAAGCTAACTATGTCCAACGGCTTCTCTTCGGTTGAACGAACACTCTCCTTTCTCATTCGCTTTGGCCACACTCCAGACAAAGGGAGAACAGATGTCCCCTTAGTCATACCAAAGATGCCCCAAGATTGGTGAAACACTAACTGTGGCTAGCTCTGTGTCTCCCACTGGGAGAGAGGGCTTCCAGAGGTTTCTGAGGCCCTGGATGCCCCGAGGAGCGGGGAGGGGAGGGTCTAGAGGAGAGGTGGGGTCTCTGAATGTCAGCTGAGATGCAAATGTGAGCAACAGGACAGGGTTTGGGGGCAGGAGTTGGGAGGGCGCTGGCCGCTAGCCTGGTGCCCTAACATCACATCAGGGAGGGTGGCAGAGACTGTCGGAAGGCGCCAAATACTCCAAGTGCTCCTCCCCTCTCCCAGACTCCCTTGCAGCTGGGATGGGGCTCCTTCGGCCATTGGACTGTGAATGTGCTGCGCCTTCCAGGCCAAGGGACTCAGAGCCAGGGTGCCTTGCTGGCCTTTCTCTTCTCTGCCTCTGGACCTTGGTGGCCACATGTTCCCCACGACGCAGCTAACACTCAGCAGACAGTATGTGAGCGACAAATACATCGTTAATGTGCTAACCCCTCGAGGTGTCAGGGTCTACCAGCTACCAGCATGGCCGAGCCTCTCCTGACTAACGGGTTCACATTTAAATAAGCCTCCCACATTTTTCACAGATACTCAAGAGCTCACATTTTTATCACCAGGACAGCTAATTGCAAAGACTCTCAGGACCTTCAAGTTCAGCGACCCCCTTTCTCCACGGGTGGAGAAACCGAGACAGGGCCGGAGAGTGGAATCAACGTACTCAGTTTTGCAAAAGCGTGGCCCGTGGGTGAGCCTGAAGCCGAGGTCTCCTGACCTGCAGCCCCTTGGGCCCACTCTGATCAAAGAAAACTTTCAATGGGAAATCAAGCATCCTCTCTTGAAAGGGGGTGTCCCCGTCCACCTTCCCCATGAAGGCTCCTCCCCTGAAGTTCCTCTGTCACACCGTCTCATTTCCTTTCTTCGCTGTGTTCCTCATGGTCCTGGGTACTTTGCCCCTTTGTATGTTCAGTTGGGACTTCCCTACACTAGAACAGGTGCTTTATAGGATCAGAGACACCTTGTTCTGCGTCTCTTGAGACTAAATAGAAACCAGTGTGCGCTACGGGCTGAGTCTAGAATTATTGTCTAGAATTAAAGTCTAGAATGATTGACTAATTAGGAACTAGGCCTAGTTCCTAATTTTACCAAGACTATTGAGGCCAGAAGAGGAAATTGACTTGCCCAAGGTCACCATTCAGGCAAAGGACCCAAAGCTAGAAGCACCAAGTCGAGATGGTGCCCCTGACCCCCCGATTTCAGCAGGGACAGACCTCCCTTGGCGGAGTCACCACCAGCCCCACTGGCTGCCTCACCGCCCCCAGGGGTAGCACTCTCTGCATTCATGACAGATGGCCCCTGGGACCCCAGAACACAGTCCCGAAAGGCCTTTGTCCCCCCCCCCCCTCATCTGGCCCAGCCCTGCTCAGCCTTCCTGGGAAGAGGCGGGGGGAGAGGAGCCCTTCTGCGGATGGGCCCTGGGCCACATCTGGAATTAAGAGCCGAAAACCCAGCTCAGCGCTGATAAGGCTTTACTGACAGGAGATGAAAGTCCAAGGCCAGTACCTTTCCACGCTCCAGTTTGCACTGTTTTACGAGGTGTCACACACTCCGGTACCTTCGAGAGCCCTCCTCCCCTCCTGCTCACCCCCCTCCACTCACCTCAGCAGGCCTGCCGGCCCCCTTTCCTGCTCCTAGCCCACGCGGAGCCATTCCAGGCCCCTTTGTCTGGGTTGGGGCGATGGGTCCTGCCTCAGATAAGACTGAGGAGGCCAAGGGCCATCCAGACCTCCGCTCC
This sequence comes from Helogale parvula, assembly GCA_004023845.1. Taxonomy (NCBI): domain Eukaryota; kingdom Metazoa; phylum Chordata; class Mammalia; order Carnivora; family Herpestidae; genus Helogale; species Helogale parvula. The sequence continues at coordinate 193,414 of PJEM01003057.1, read as the reverse complement.
AGATGTCTCCCGCCTTGAGCTGGAGTCTGGGAGATGTCCCGCTCTGGGCTGGCTTAGAGGTCCAGGAATGGAGGGGCAGCTGTCTGGGGGGCCAGGAAAGCAGGGGAATGGTGGGCCAATGGGGTGAGGGGAGCAGCAGCAGGGAGGAGGGGAGGGAGAGAGCACCCCGAGGAAGAGCGTGTATCAGTTGGCTTTTGCTGCCATTACAAACTTAGTTGCTGAAACCACACAGATTTACTATTTTGTGACTCTGGAGGTCCAAAGTCCAAAATGGGCTTGATGGGGCTAAAATCAAGGTGTTGGGCGGGGCTGTACTTCCTTGCCCCCTCCAGCCCTGGGGGGGGGGGTGCACTCCTTGGCCCAGGGCCCTCTTCCATCTTCCAAGGCTGCGTGACTCTGCCCCTCCCTCTTTCATTTACAAGCTTCCCTGTGATTCCTTTGGGTCTAACTGGTGAGTCAGGTCAGTCCTCCCTTCAAGGTTATGGACACACAAGCGCAGAATTCCTTCACAGCCTTGCTCTCGACTGAATCCCTATCTCCCCCAGAAATCGTATGTTGAAATCCTAATGGGACTGCATCTGGAGGTGGGGTCTTTGGGACACAGCTGGGTCATGAGGATGGAGCCCCATGGTGGGATTAGTGTCCCCACAGGAGGGAAAGAGAGCTAGCCCTGGCCCTGGCCCCCAGGTGAGATACGGCCGGAAGGTAACAGGGTCTCCAGGCCAAAAGCAGGAAGCTCTTAGCACAGGGCAGGTCACGTGGGAAGTTCTGGTAAGTCATTGTCATTATTACTGGTGTTATTTTTATTGGGAGCAATCATTTTATGTTAAAATTTTATTTCAAAATGTTCACACTAACAACCCAACAGAGGCCTGAACCTTCCCTACCTGATCTCCGGGGCTCTGATCGTGCACATCCTGGCTGCCAGAAACATCGAGAAGGAAATCCGCCCAGTCTAGGGTGGTTTTGTTACAGCCGGAACTGGGACAGTTCTCGACTCCCCGTCATGGGACATAACACGACAGGTCCCGGGGACCAGGACGTGGATGTACGTGCGGGGGGCCATTTTCTGCCTATCAGAGGGTCAGACAGAGATGCTCCTGTGGGAGTGTGTGTGTGTGTGTGTGTGTGTGTGTGTGTGTGTGGAGGCAGGTGTGTGTTGGTCTATGAGTGTGTGTGTGTGTGTGCGTGTGTAGGGTGGGTTGGTGTGCAGAGAGCTGGACATTCTAGCAGGGACTTCCTCACAGCATGAGATGCCCAATCAGGCAGGAAGTTTTCCAGACTATGAACCCTGGTGTGCAAATACATGAGACCTTATTTTTCTGGGATGCACTTCATCAGGAGGCCTTATTCTGCGGATGCAATAAGGCTTAGTCACACCCACACCCTGACAGCCACGAGTCTCTCGGGCTTTTACTGGGCCAGAAAGGCGGTGGAGACCCCTGGGTTCTGCCCCCGCCACACACTTCCGTCCTCTGACAGCCCTCAGCTTTCAGCCCCTTCTCTGGCTGGTACCCTGGAGGCAGCTGCGCCTCCTCCCGCCCCTCTCTGCCAGCTCCTCCCAGCCTCCCCCTCCTTTCTGTGCTTTAGCCAACAGAACCCCATCGAGGCAGGGAGGATGTCCCTGGACACCCTCTGGAAGCTCTCCCACCATGCTCTGGGGCCCGGGAGACCCCACACACCTAACTCTGGGGCTGGGTGGGGGCGGGGGGGATAGTGACATGGGCCCCCTCCAATGGCCATTGTCACACTTCCCGGGACAAAGGGCTGTCAGAGGTCCAGTTATTCCCACCTCTGGGGACCCTGCCCCCGTGCTGGCCGAGCCCCCTGTCTGAGATAAAGCTTCCTGCGGTGCCCCCAAATTCTGCTCTTGCCAAAACAAACCCTCTTTCCAAATTGCTCACCTTTTTACCTGAATGACATCAAATTATAGTTGAATTTCAGAACCTTTATTTTTTGTCAGCTGCTTGTGACACCCCCCGCCCCTCCCAGGGACGGACAATAACTGAGGGCCACTTAAAGCTTAAGGCACATATTCTGGTGTGAGAGGTAAAGAGTGTCAAAGAGTGAAGAAAGCTATAGAGACACATATTAATTAAGATGTCCCTTCTCGGCCTGCCAAAACACCAGCATCGATAATGACAGTAGCATGGGCTCTTCTATCCACCGTCGGTGAAGCTCCGGGCTCTTTTCCGTAGAGCAGGTGCAATGGCCTTGACATCCACCCAGAAGCTTGTGCGAGCCCTAAGGGGGACCCTGTGTGTAAGGCTCTTAGCCCTGGGCCGGGCTCCCTACACAGGCTGGACACTGGTCAGCAGATGCTGCTCAGGTGACAGGTAGGTTATACCTGGGGACCTCGGTGAGTAACCTGCAGTCTGTATTAGGCATGTTTAAATGCAGTTTGTTTGCGTAGATGAAAACTTTGCTCCAATCGCATAGCCTTGGTGACATTGCTTATACTCTTTTTTTTCCTAACTCAGAGCTGGCATCAGGTTGAAAACACGGAGCCCATGTCCCAATGGGAACATCCCCAACTTGGTGAAAATCTCAGGGGTCACCCTAGCGATTTCTCGCTCTCTCCAAGAGCAGCGACTTTGCCTTTGGGGAGAACCTGCGGAGTGTGACCTGTGCCTTTGGCATTTCTCGCCTACTTAAGGCGCAGAGCGGACAGCTCACGATGGGCTCCACATGCACGGTATCTGTTGTGTGTGTGCCTGGGGTGCTTTTTCCCATCGCACTATATGCCTGCCCGGATTTCACTTCGTAGAACATCTGTGCAGAATTACACTGGACAGCCACACCCAGGGCTTCATAACCCCGCCTCCACGGACGTCGGCCCATTTTACAGATGGGGACAGCCACAATCCAGCTCCTTGGAGTCACTATACAAAGCGGCCAAGGATGTGGACCCTGGAGCCAGGGACACTCAGATTTAACTCCCAGCTCTGCCCTTTATTCACGCTGGGTGAGTTACTTTGTCACCACCCGCCTTAGCTTTTCTCAAAGAAATGAATACAGTAGTAACAGCATCTATTGTTGAGAGAGGCACCCCCTACCTTACACCGTTTGGGGGAGGATTAAAAGGGGTCATGCACAGATCCATTTTGCAGATGGGTTAAGTGAGGCCACACTGCTAGACCGGAGACTGCTCTAAGGTCACAGAAGTCGAAGGGAAGCATGGAGGGACTTGGCATAGGACACGGAGCCTGGCGTGGTGGCACACGGCGTCCCCAAAGCCTTGCAGGCCACAGTAGGCTGTGGCAGAGTTCTAAGCAAGAGTTGCACAGCCCGAATCGGAATTCTAAAATATCCATTTTCTGTGGACTGTGAGGTGCACGTGGGGGAGGGGAGCAGAGCAGGCGGGAGGGCAGGGAATCCGTTCCGGGATGTATTGGTTTGCTTGTGCCACAAGGAAGGACAGACTGAGCAGCTCCGACAGCAGGAACGCCTGTCTCGCCCTTCCCGAGGCGGGAAGCCTGAGACCAAGGTGTCCCCAAGGCTTGTTCCTTCGGAGGCTGGGAGGAGGCTGTGCTCCATGCCTGTCCCTTAACTTCCAGCGGTTTGCTGGCAGTCTTTGGCCACCCTGATCTCTGCCTTCAAGTGGCTCTCTCCTTATGTCCTTGCCCATGTCCGAATTTCCCTTTTTATAAGGACACCAGGCATAGTGACTTAGGGACCCCTCGTACCCCAGTATGACCTCATCGTAAGTAATTACATCTGCAACGACCCTGTTCCTGAATAAGGTCACATTCCCAGGTACGGGGGAGCCGGGACGTCCACGTAGGAATTGGACATGTTTGCATTTTCACCCCGCAGCCGGAGGGACAGAACGTGGCCTGGCTCTGGCCACGTCCGTGGAGGTGGAGGTGGAGAGAGGGGTGAGGCAGGGACATATTTTGAAAGTAGGCGGGATATGTTGATGGGTTGGACATGTGGGGGAGAAAGCGGTGGGAGCAGGGAGACAGGGACCCGTCCCGACATCAGATTCTGGCTGGAGGAACCCAGGGGACGTGGGGTGAGGGGCGGGGGGCGAGAAGTCAAGAGCAATGTTCTGCAGCCAGCTGTGGGGGACACATCTGGTGTTTGCCCCGGCTTACCACGCGGTCCACCTTGTCCTGGGCCAGAGGAAGCAGCCCTAATGAGAGGCAGCTGCGGCCGGGCGGCCGGCTCACATTTGTTCTGCTTTCGGCATCAAAGGCTTGAGAAGAGGTTGTCCAGCCCCAAAGGCCACGGCCATCTATCTTGGAGGCTACACTGCCAAGAAGCCGGGTCCCCATGGCCAGTGCCTCTTCACTCCGCGCAGAGGTCCCCCACCCTCGGCACAATTTCCTGGCTGCCGTTCGGGAACCTTCCCCTGCACCCACCCCCAGCCTGGGGTTTGGCTCATCCCTGCCCCAGATGATCCATCACCTGAGATAAAGCTGGGGGGGGGGGCGCTATGAAGGCAGAGAGGCTCGGGGAGACCCGGCTGACTGTCCCCAAAGTGGCCCCAAACACATCTCGTGTACTTAACAAAGGAAGGGCTCCATTTAGCAAGACGGTCGGAAGCCTCAGCTCTGGCATCTGTGCCACGGCCCAGAGCTGCCCCTTACCAGCGTCTGTAAAACGAGGGAGAGATGATACCACGCTCTAAGCCTGAGTGAAGCGTAATGTGTGTAAAGTTCTTAGTGCTCGTCACATGGCAAGTTCTCATTTTTGTTACTACTTCGGGAGTAATCATTTTATATTAACATTTTATATCCAAAGCATTCACACTAACACTCCAACAAAGGCCCAGACCCTCGACATTAATCTTCTGCTGAAGTTACAAGTCTGAACAGCTATGGTGTGCTACATCTTCAGAATTAATACTAAAAATACTTCTATCCAAGCCATGTGCTGGTATGGACCGCACCCCCCCCCCCGCCCCTACTATAGTCAGCCGACCTGGAATTCCCATCTCAGCTCTGCTCTTTGCTGTGTGACCCTGAGTGAGTTACTCCGCCTCTCTGAACCTCTAAATCAGGGACAGAGTGGTCATACTCCTAAGTACTGAAGGTCATATGTATAAAGGACATGCCTCAGGACCTGGGGCACAGTAAATACACGACAAATGATCAGTTTTGTGGCAGATCGATGGCATTAATGCTTCCTCCCTCCCCCTACTGCCAAGTCCTTTACTCCTTCCTATACACCTGGTTAGTGTCCTTCCTTTCTAACTGTGGTTTGGACATGTGACTTGCTTTGACCGACGGGATGTTAGCAGATGTGACTGGGCACACACTTGGAGAAGCATCTGCGTATTTCTACTTCCTCCTCTTGCTCCTCTGCACCTGCCCTTGAGACTAGGTCTGAGCTACCCTGCTGGAGGATGGGAGCTGAGTCAGTCCAACATTTCAGAAAAGGCCAGCTCAGATCAGCTGAGAGCCGGCCAACTCCAGTTATGTGTGCAAACCCAGCCAAGATCAGCAGAGCTGCCCAGACAACCCACACGCCACAGAGGCGAGGGTGAATGCCGCCAAGGCCAGCCAAGCCCGCCAAGCCTGCCCCGAATCAGCACAGCCCTCCAAACGCTTGAGCCAAACACACGTTTATTGGTATATGCCTCTGAGTCTCTATCGCCGTAACTCAGCATTACTGTGGCAACAGATAATGAATAATATTAATATGCCACATTACTAATGCTTGCTTATGAAATACAGGCTCTTTTAGATGGCTCTTTGGGGATCCGGGACTCAAAGATATTGACGTCTGTAATGAGGGTTCACCCTGGTCCTAATCCCCATAAGATTATTTAACTGTGAACCCATAAATCTCAAAATCTAAAATATAATAAATAAGCTTCATTGTTTTGTTTTGTTTGAGGTAAAGAGCCAAGAATAAAAATGCCAGAAACATTAATGATGTTGGCCAGACAGAGGAAGTGAGAGGAGAAAACAGGCCAGGTCATTCTCTCTCTCTAGATCTTCTAACCCAAACTTTGTAGACTTCTTGGCCCCGGCATCATAAACTGAAGCCCTCTCCTGAGGACTTTTCTGTTGATTATACGGATCTGATTCTAAGCGTCTTAATATGATGGCTTTAGCCCTGTCCTGGATATCGTTGAAACTAAAAATCTTTTTATAGGTCTGGCAACCAGCTCCCACCAGCCGACCAGGGAGGGGGTCTAGCGCAGGGAACGCGCACCTGGACTTGAATCCCAGCTCCCCTCCTCTCCAGCAGGGCAACCTCAAGAAAATCACAGAACGTCTGAGAATCAACATATAGGAAGTCCTCAGTGATTCAGATCTGCCGTGATGAGCAGTCCATCTACCCCAGATCCGACATTTAGCCTGTATGCCGCAAGCTGTCCAGCAGGGGGCAGTCCTGGCACCTGAGGGTTCTAGTTCATGCACTCTGCCCCATCCGTCAATGTTCAGATTTATTGGAACTATAGGTAGATTTTCATGCTTGGCTGTCATGAGTGTGTTGCCTTACACGGAAAAGGGGAATTTGAAGATGTGAGTAACTTAAGGATTTTGAGAGGGGGAGAGCATCTTGGATGACTGAGGTGGGCTCAGTTTGATCATAAGGGTCCTTATAAGAGAAAGGCAGGAGGGTCAGAGTCAGAAAAATGTGATGATGGAAACAGCTTGGAATGATGTACTTCAAAGAAAGATGGAGGGAGGAGGCTGCACCTCCTTTGCTCTAAAGGGGGTCCCTTGGTCCTACACAGGGTTACGCAGGATCCCGTGGGGGTGCGTGAGCACACAGCTAGCACCCGCATCGCCAGTCGGTATTGGCTAACGCCCTGCCGGCAGAAAACACAAGCTCGTTCTCTGAGCGTGTGCCAATTTCAGTCAAGATAGGTCTGCCCATTTCTGGGCAGAGGGACCCAACGCACTGAGCGGCTGTTTGGTCCCCTCGAGGGAAGGTGCCACATCGGGCGCTCAGCATCGGTCCCATTCCGGCACATTGGCTATTCAGCAGTGGCAAAAGCTAGGTCAGCCTCGAGAAGCGGGTCCCTGCCAAGCACAGCCTCCGTCCCTGTGACTCCTCTATGCGAGGGCCGGTTGTAACTGATACCATGTTGGCGGGCATCGTCCGGCAGAGTCGTTCTCTCTGCCTGGCCGTTTAGCGCCTCCTCTGAGGCAGATGCTCGGGGGGGTGGGGGGGTGGGGAGGGGAATTAGCATGCGATGTAAAATTATCACACTAGATGCCCTAAATCCATCTGCATATTTCTTCCACAGACCCCCTTGTTCCCAGTCTTCCAAACGGGCTCCTTCCAGGCCTCTGCACGGCAGTCAAGGCATCCGCCACTGCCGGGGAGGCCACATCTATTCCAACCTCGGGCCGCTTCTCTTCCTGCATCAGGTGGGTTGGCAGGTCACTGCCCAGCACTGCCCAGGAAAGGGTTTCCCTCCGCACCATTTTTTAGTGCTAACCCGGAGTGAGGCCCAATGCAGTGGGGATCTATCGGTCACTCGCACGCACACATCAAGCTACCCAGCTGTGAATGTTTTCCCCTCCCCCGTCAGGTGTTTGTGAGGGATCCTACATCTGGACACTGGATGTGAGCTAAGGATGCCAGCGGAACAGTGGCAGATGACACTGGTTTATCAGCTTGGACAGCTTGTTTGCATCCTCTGGCCCTGCGGGGCCTACCCAAGCTCCCAGCTTTGCAGTATTGTCTGAACTCCGCTCATGATGGACAGCCTGGCTGCAGACAGTCCTGATGTCGCCGGGTCCGGTGCTCTATCAGAACTCAGTATCCTTTCTGGGGCTATTTTTAAAAAGTGTATAAATTTCCACTGCAGGTAGCATGACCTTGTTCCAGAACCTCAAAGGTCTACGCTGAGATTCTCCTATGAGAGCTGGCCGTAGAATCGATGCGGCACTTTTCCCCACCATGGAGAGCTCCGACACCACGACGTCTGTCCTGCCGTAGGGTTCACACCTCTGGGCTGCCTGCTTGCCAGCCTGGATTGGCTGCAGACCCGGCCTGCTCTGGTCTCTGCTCAGAGTCTGTCGCTTCTCATATATATCATCTACTATCTGGGCTACTATGCGTGGGAAATCCGCTGTCTCCAGAACCTGAAGAGACCTCCTGGACACTGGACTTCTGTTTCAGTGGCGACAGGTGTGAGACCCAATAATCTGACCTTTACCTTAGAGGAAGTGTCCCAGGCTGCCCTAAACCAGCACCAGGCTGGACCCCCAGACTCCCGAGCCTTCTAAAATGAACTCCCACTCCCTGGAGTACACGTTGTACCAAGACTTCCAATGTATATGCTACTAATTGTTGATCTAGTCTGGTTAATGTTGATGCCGTCGGCCGGGGTAGACCAGTCGGGTTCTGCAGGATGAGCTGATGGTGCTTTGCCCTCGGATTGTATTAGGGCAGAGTTAACAGCCCTGGGGCAAGATAGTGAACGTGGACTGTGGCTTCTTCTGAGTGAATGGAAGCTGTTGCTGACCCTCCTATGTGATAGATAGAAAATAACACACTCACCAGATCAAGGGTCATATACCATTTCCCGGAGCCCACTCGGTTCTGTTCCCACAAAGAAGCCACATCTGACACGGCTGTAACAGGAGGTTATCACCCGGTGCAGGGCGTGGTAGCACCTTGTCATCCTTCAGGACCTCCCTGGGTTTTGTAGGGGGCCAGGACTTTAAGAGTGGCACGAACTGCTGTCATCCCTCACCCCCCTCCTTCTCAACCCTGGGAGTCAATATTGTTTATTACTGACCATCTTGAAACTGACCTCCTCCGTTTCACGTTAACACCTGGATCTTACTCCATATGCCAAGGCACCAAAGTGTTCTGCCAACTTCCAAGTATAGACATTCCTGTGAAAAATGTGGGGACCAGGCATATGATCTGAGTAACATGATGGACCCAGGAGACCCTCTGTAAGCCGGGCCCGGCTTTTACACACCCCCACTCTAACAGAAAGCCTGTGATGATGCTCTGAGTCCCCGAGTATCAACGTCAATGCCATGCTCTGTGTTCCATAGTCCTCAAAATGATTAGTCTTGAGACCTTCCCTCCAGTGTTCAGTTGCCCAAGCACATCATTGTAGGTCCCTTGGGAAGGGCTGGGGAAATCCTTCTTACATCCACCTGCCCTGGCATTGCAGGTTCCTTCCTTCTAGCGACCCGGCCTCTTCTTCACCCAATGGGTTCTAGATCTGGAAACTGACTCAGGATCAGAAACTGGTCAAGGGATCATGGCTTTTTATTTAGGTGGCTTTTCTCAGACTCCTGATTATGCCTTTCTTAATTTAATTGTAAAAATTGAGAAATACCCTTGGTGGTGGCCCATCCAACCCTAGGGATGCTATTTTCTCTTAACCAACTCTGGCCAGCTATCTCCTTCAGAGTGACTTCCTCCTTCAGCACCAGCACACCTCTGTCTTCCTGAGTCATGTTGTGAGTCAGTCCTAGTTACTGGTCTGAAGGTCAGGAGGGGAGATAGGGGACATCTTAAGGAAGGCATATATTGCCTTATAAGTCAGAGACCCCTTCATTGCCTGCAAGCAGATTCAAGGCCATCCAGGAACAGAAGATTTTCATGTGTATCAATCCAGATATCCCCTGCATCCTGCATCTCAGGGTTCTACTCCTGCACAAAGCTCTGACTTTTCATAGAAATTCCTTCCCTGGAGCTTTTCTACTCTTAAGCATAGACGTCCTGGACCAGATCTCAGCTTTACTTGCCTTCTGGCCCTCTGCTGCCGAAGAGGCCCTCTGGCTTTCACAATTAGGTTTTCATTGCTGATTCAACACCCTCCGCCTGTCCTTGTCTATCTCCAGGGTATCTATTGCTTTTAACAACAGTCATTTGATTCCACTGTCCCTAGAGCTCCTTCCCCCATACTCGTCAAACTCCATGACATTGTCTGAGTCATCCTATTTCACCACTAGTCAAAGACTCGTGACGCCAGTGCTCCACAATCCAACAGTGATGGCCCCACTGTCTGTCAGGCGTCCAAAAATCCAGCTCCAAAACCCCACTTTAAAGTCTGCTTCCTTGGATCACTCATGGCACCCTAGGTCACAGGTCAGGTGCCCTGGGAATCAGGCTGTGAGACAGAGGTTTGCTTATGGAAGGCTTATTGGGAGATGTTCTCAACGTCAATGCCCGAAAGGTGTGCAGGAAGCACATTTGGGCACAGGAAAAAATGGGTTGCAATGCAGACCCCACAGAAGCCTCAGCTCATCCCACAGAGAGTTCTGGAACCAGAGCAGAGTCACCCCAGATTGACGCAACAGGGTTAGGTCTTTATGAACCTTCCTTAACCAGCCATTGGATGCAGGCAGTCCCCGGAGGCCAGCATGACCTTGGGCAAGCTGTTTGGTTCTAGCCCGGAGCAGTCCCTGGGTGGCAGGGTGGGGCTGGTCGCAGCTGGGAGTCCTCAGCGGTCAATCCTCTCAGTAGCTGGCAGAGCTCTGGGAGACTCACCAGCGGCCACGGCACCACGACTGCCCTTCCAGGAAACAATCTGTATTAAGGGGCTAAAAGAGAACAGCGATGTGTTCTACACAGTTTGCCCATTTAAAATGTTTGTCGATATTGCCAAATTTCTCTCCGAAAAGCTTGAACCCATTTATATTTCCACCAGCAGTGTACGAAAATGCCTATTTCTCAACCTCTTAGCCAACTCCGAGTATTTGATCTTTACGAACTGTCAGTGTGCTGCGGGGAGAATACATTTCATTGTTCCAATGTTCATTTCCTTTATTACTAGAGAGATTGATCATCATTACGTATGTTGTTCGGGCGCCTCACGCTTTTTCTCATTGATTTGTAGCAGCTCTTTCTATCTTACGGAGAGTAAATCTACCTCTCTCATATTTTCTTCCAAGTGAAGCTTGTCTTTCAACTTTATTTGCGGCGTATTTTACTATAAGATCTGTAAAACCTCAAGCGGCCTATCTTTTCCATTATGGCTTCTGGGTCTCATTTACCACTTATAAAGGCTTTATCCTCGTAAAATATTCTTCCATAGTTTTTTTCTAATATTTTTATGGTGTGGGTTTTTCCATTTAAATTTCATTCCATCTGGAATTTATTCTGGTGAGAGAAGTACAAATCCGTCTCTTTCCCCCCCAAATGGCCAACCAGTTGCCCACATCATCTGTTAAATAATATATCTTTTGCCTCTAATTAGAAGTCTCTTCCAGTGTCCTAAGTTTCCATATAAAGTAGCACTTTCTGCGCTATACTATTGACCTTCCTATTTTAAAAAGATTTTCTTAATGTTTATTTATTTTTGAGACAGAGCATGAATGGGGGAAGGGCAGGGAGAGAAGGAGACACAGAATCCGAAGCAGGCTGACAGCTCAGAGCCTGACACGGGGCTCGAACTCACAGACTATGAGCCAAAGTCAGAAGCTCAACCTACTGAGACACCTAGGTGCCCCATGGCCTGCCTATTTTTGACCCTGTATCTGAACATCCGTGCTGTCATCTTTACAATGTGTTTCAACTTTTAGTTAGTTCAACTGCTAGTGCAACTTCTCCCTCTTTTCTCATTTGATCCCAGGCATTTATTCTCTCCTAGTTATTCTTCCAGGTAAAATTCGGAACTGTGCTGTCAAGCTCCGGAAATTAAAAAAAAAAAAAAGCATGCTGGAATTTGGGTGAAGATTAGGTTGAATTTTTTAATACAGTTGAGGAAAATTCGCTTTTATAATTCTGGGTCCTTCCAGACAAGAACAAGATACAGTATGTGTTTATTTATTCAAGTCCTCGTTTCTATGCTTGTGTGTGTGTGTGTGTGTCACAAGTGGTGACATTTTCTTAAAACACCAAAAGAACAGCCAAAAGGAAATAAAATGAATAATGAGTCTACCTGGATGTCAAAATCCTCCCATGAGCAATGGACATTAGATACACTGGGCATCAAGTAAATTGCCTTACGGACCCAGGTGAAGACCTTGGGTCCCCTCGGGCCAGGACCCAGATCATTAACACATATAATCAATATATAAACCTCCACTTCATATGAACCTGCACGTCTTTTATGGAAGTTATTCCCAACATATCATTTATCATTGTTGTTATTCTTGCCTCTGTGAACGGATTTTTAACTTCTAGCATACTGGTTATTGTTGCTAATAAAGCTACTGATTTTGCATACCTACTTTGTAACTGAACACCATACCAAGCTGTTCTGTTGTCTATAATAGATTTTCCATTATCTTGCCCTTTGCAGGTAGATGCAAAGTATCTTCTTGCCTCTCTGATCTATGCCTCAGAAAGATCACGCTATGCCAGATTGTAGGAGAGGGGACAGGGTGTGGTCCTTCATCCTAAAAGGCCTATCGGATCAAGTATGTCTTCTCTTTGATAATCTAAGTGAGGACTCTAACCTTTCGTGTTTGCTGATGAAACTCCAGATGTCCCGCCTGCCTGCTGAAAGGGCGATGCAGTAAAAGGCGCCTTTAACTCCTTGAGACCTAATTTTATTATGACTTGCTTTAAGATTGTATTGTGGGCAATCGATCAATGCAGATAAAGATAATATTAAAAGCAAACATTGAAACGCTGGCTAGACACTGTCCTAAGCATTTATATGCATTCTCTCATTTAATCTCCAAGGCATCGCTTTGAGGTGGAAACCATCGCTCTCCCATTTTACAGGTGGAGACACAGAAAGGCTGAGTCACGTCCCCACAGTCACTGGGAGCCAAGATTTGAAGTCAGACGCTCGAGAGGCCATTACCCACAGCCACCACAGTAGTGTGGGTAAACCCAGTAGAGAAATCTGTTCCTTATTCAAAACCTCAGAATAACTTCTAAATCCCAAGTCCGGATTACCCAGAGTTTGCTGTCTCTTTTTTTGCTCCAGCTCCAAAAATCAGGAACTCCCAGCTTTCCAGGAAGCCCCAGGATGTCAGACTGGTCAGACACAGGCTCCACATACGGGGTGAGGAGGTGAGTTACGGGTCAGCAACTGGACACTGAGTGGGTAAAAGCAAGCTCTGGAAGGTCGCAGTTGTTAAAATGCAGATGTTCCCTGGGTGGCTCTCTCATTTCATTACACTGTGGTCGGTGGTTGGCGCTTTCTTCCTCTTTTGAAAATTGGTGCTAGTTTTTGGCCCTGATCTCTTGCTCTCTGGTCCATTAGCTGCAAGGTGGGCACGGAGACCCCGTGTCTGTGCTAGCCTGTTTCTGGGCGGTGTTTCCAGGCCTCTAAGGCGAGGGGGCTCAGTGACTCTCCTAGAGAAACCCTGCAGCTCCTACCAACAGCTCTGGACCCACTGGTCTAGTTCCAGTCCAACCACAGGGCAGCTAGCCAGTGGACACAGGCACGAGATGCCCAGGGAAATCAGAGATGGCTTCAGAGAGGAGGTGACACAGTTAATTCGGTATGACTAATGTTGATGTTAATCCCTCATTTAACAAATATTTACCAAGTCCTTATCATGTGCTGGGGATGTGCTAATAAGCCAGAGGGGCCCTTGCCCTCAAGGAAATTACATTCTAGGCAATCGCAAGTAAACAGATAAATGAGTAAGATTCTTTCAGATAGTTGGAAGGGCTCTAGATAAGATAAAAAGAAAGTGAGGCGTAGGGAGGGGTGACTTAAGACAGGTGGTCAGGAAACACTTCCCTAAGGAGCTGAAATTTCAGTTCTGCTCCATTGTCAGGAAGGATCTAGAGCTGTGAGGACGGGAGGATCACTGTGGCCACGCAGCGGAGAGTGGATTGTTGGCTGGGGGTGGCGGCAAGCCGGAGACCACGTAGGGACCACGGAGGGGGCCGAGGGGGTGAGGATGGAGAACTGGAAGGAAAGGAATGGGGAAAATGCAGACATTACTCACATGGCGGCAGATTTAGTAAGTGGTACCATTTGCACGTGGATCAGCCCTGAAGGGTAAAGAAAATGGGCTTTCAGAAAAAAGAAAGAAAAAGAAAAGTGAACTCTCAATGACGACTCCTGGATTTTGGCTTGAACAATACTAGTTAAGTGGTGAAGTTATTTTCTAGTGAGAAACACAGAGACTGGAACAGGTGTTTGGTGCGAGGAGATGAAAGCTCATGAGTGCTAATGAGGACAATGGTAACTGTAGTTAATTGAACACAATGGGCTTGCTATTTGCGTACATTAGTTCCATTAATTTATCAATAATCCTGTGAACGAGATACCTTCCCATTTCCCGATGAGAACAGAATTCAGGACAGGGGAAGTGACACTCAGCTTGTGAAGGACAGACCTGGGATTCAAACTCGAGTCTGTCTGCTCTGAACTGTGAGACTCGATAGTGGCTTCATAATTAAACTTTTATAAATAATAAGGCTTTTTAAAACTGTTGCATTTAAAAGCATTTTTCTATTTTTCAACAACTTTTCAGCACTTGACTAAATTATTTAACATTTTCTTTTTTAAATTTTTTAAAATGGTTTATTTCTTTTCGAGAGAGAGAGAGACAGCATGAGCAGGGGAGGGTCAGAGAGAGAGGGAGACACAGAATCCGAAGCAGGCTGCAGGCTCTGAGCTGTCAGCACAGAGCCGAACGGGGGACTCAGACCCACGAGCAGTGAGATCATGACCTGAGCTGAAGTCGGCCGCTTAACCGACTGAGCCGCCCAGGCGTCCAGCATTTTCTTAAAAAAAATAAAAATAAAAAAAATACCAAAAGAATGGCCAAATAGAAATAAAATAAATAATGAACTTATGTGGATGTCAAAATCCTCCCGTGAGAGATGGGCATGAGGCATGCTGGGCATTAGGCAAGTGGCCTACTAGGCACGTGGACCCAGGTGAAGACCCTGGGAGCCCTTCTGATTACTATAGCTTTCAAAGCCTGGTCTGCCTCTCTGTTCCCTCCTCCTCGGTTTTCTAGCCCATCCCTATGACCTTCCCTCCCCCCCCCATCTCGGTCCTCTCACTAACCAGGACTTTGTTCACTTCCTCCAAATCTCCCTGCCCATCCAAACTGCAATGCTCACTCTTCTGCCTCCTCCCTTGGGCAACAGAACACAGGCCATGCATCACCTCCTCCAGGGAGTCTTCCCAGACTCCCATCAAGCGTCATAGAATCGAGCCCCTGGTCTCAGCACTTCCCGTGGTTTTAATTCCCACCCAGCCATGTGATTTCTCGGCCCCTCTTAGCTCAGAGCTGGCCCTGAGTAGGAACTCCGTAATTGGCTAGTGAATGAATTGTGTTTCTTGGCAGCTTTGAAGGGCTCCGCCTTTAGCCTGAGGGTCCTCAGGGGCGGCTTCTGGCTCAGACGCAGCTCTGTCCCAAAAAGACCTGGCACTCCCGTCTGGAAAAACTACCCGTGTCCCCACACAGCTAGACCCTTACTCAGGTGGCAGGACTCCAGGGAGGAGGGCCGCAGTGGTGACCGCCAGAGCTGGGAAGGTGGGAGGGAGCACCGAGTGGGCGTTATGGGGAAAGGGAAAAGCCTTCTGTTGAGATGTCATGGGGGGGTCTGGGGTCTTAACTGGGCGTACCCCAGCAGCTCAGTCCTGCTAGCTGGAAATGCTGTCCCTCTTGGGGCCCCAGACCACCAGCAGCCCTGCTGAGTGGGGGAGGGGGGGGCGGGAGGGGAAGAGAGTGCAGTTACCCTTTAGGGAAAATGATGATTTCAACAGAGACCTCCCCTCT
This sequence comes from Helogale parvula, assembly GCA_004023845.1. Taxonomy (NCBI): domain Eukaryota; kingdom Metazoa; phylum Chordata; class Mammalia; order Carnivora; family Herpestidae; genus Helogale; species Helogale parvula. The sequence continues at coordinate 177,827 of PJEM01003057.1, read as the reverse complement.
CCCCGCCTGTAGCCTTGTCCTGGGTCCCTTTCAAAAGGCTTCATTTCGAGGTGCAAGCTGAGGCTGAGTGGAGAGAGATGCCCCCCAGTCCAAATATTTGTAAATGGAGCTGTTTTCCCAAGCAAAGCAGAAACAGATGCCACCAGCCTCAGGCGGAGGCCGGGCCTTGGCACGGGCATCAGGCTGGAGGCTGGGAAGCTAGGACCTGGAGGCTGGCCAGGGATGGCAGTGTGGGGTCCTGGCCAGCTGCTTGCTTGTTAGATAAGGTATGTGTATGCTGCCTGGCCAGACTGTGAGCAGGGGAAGACAGGGCCGGCATCTCACACACAGTAGGGCCTCAGCTGTTGTCTCCTAAAAGTCCACCTGGCAGGTTCCGGGGCCAGCTCCCATTGTCAAGTCAGTCAGGCCTGGACTGGACCACACGTAGCAGCTACACGGCCTTAGCCAAGTCCCCTAACGGCTCTGTGCCGTATTTGCCTCATCTGTGAAATGGGGGTGCTAGTCTACCTCACAGGGTTGCTAGAGGGCTCGAGGAGTCCGTGTGTAAACCCAGCCCTGTACTTGGCCCCGTGTTGGCTTTTGGAAAATTCTCACTCTAAGTGACCCCAACAATCTGGGGGAACTAACAAACAGCTGGGGAAATCCCCAGATTGGGGGACACTGCGTCACAAGGGGTGACAGCATGCTGACTCTGTGGATGTGAGGAAATCGGCAGGTGACAGTGCGAAAGCGGAGCCCCTAACTGCTGTGGCCACAGTGACAACAGGGAGCATCCTTTTGAGAGGCTCAGGCTGGGAGTTTCGGGGGATGCAGAGAGCTGGAGCCTAACACGTTTCAGATTCTTCTTTTCCAAAGAATTTTTTTAAAAATTCAAGTAGGTTTGGGGCACCCGGGTGGTTCAGTCAGTTAAGTGGCCAACTCTGGGTTTCGGCTCAGGTCATAATCTCACAGTACATGAGATCGAGTCCTGCCTTGGGCTCTGCTTGGAATCCTCTGTCTTCCTCTCCCTCTGCCCCTCCCCAACCCACACTCTTTCTCTCTCAAAATAAATAAATAAATATTAAAAAATAATAATAAACTAATAGTATGTGTGGGGAAGGGAGGAAAGAGGGACACTGGAGAGAGGCCAGACAGGGCCATGGTGCCAGGCTTGCCATGCCCTGTGTCCTGTTCTTCCCGTTTGTTACTCGAGGGCTCAGAGGACCTGGCGTCCAGGGATTCCATGAGTCGGTACCTACCGATGCCCAGAACAGTGCCCTGCGGAGCTGTAGATGCATGTATACCGGCCTGGAGGGAGACAGCAGGGTGTGATGGAAAACACGTGGCTTTGGGGTCCATGCTCCAGGCCAGTGTTCTCTCCTCTCGGCCACAGAAGGATGTCACTGAGTCACTCTCAACATGGGGCGCGTGCTCTGTAAAGTGGGAATGATGATGGTAATAATAACAGCAGTGGTGAGGCTGATGCGTGGAGCGCCGTGGCACTCCACAGGTGGCTGTGATTACCACGGGCCAAGGCTCTCCTGGAGTACGAGGTCTTAGGTGGCCAGAAGAACTGATCTACAGGCTGGGTTTTCCAGGATCCTGTGATGGCTATTTGCACGTGCCAACTTGACTGGGCCACAGTGCCCCGATAGTTGGTTAAACTTTATTCTGGATGTTTCTGTGAGGGTGTTTTTGGATGAAATAATAGTTAATTTGGTGGAGTTTGAGCAAAGCAGGCTGCCCTCCAGAATGTGGGTGGGCCTCAACCCATCAGTTGAAGGCCTGAATACAAGAAAAGGTGGGTCTTCCCTAAGCAAGAGGGAATTTTGCCACAAGATGACCTTTGTACTTGAACTGCAAGAAGGGCTGGTCCCTGGGTCCCCCAGCCTGCTGATCAACACTGCAGACCTTGGATTGTTGCTTCCATAATTGCATGAACCAATTCTTTAAAATTAATCTTCCTGGGGGTGTCTGGGTGTCTGACTTAGGCTCAGGTCATGATCTTACGGTTCATGGGTTTGAGCCCTGCATTGGGCTCTGTGCTGACAGCTCAGAGCCTGGAGCCTGCTTCGGATCCTGTGTCTCCCTCTCTTTCTGCTCCTTCCCTCCTCACACTCTCTCTCTCAAAAATAAATAAATATTAAAAAAAAATTTTTAATGAATCTCTCTGTCTCTGTCTCTCATACACACACACACACACACACACACACACACACACACCCTATTGATTATTTGTCTCTGGAGAACCCTAATACAGATCCTGTGTTGAATGATAATAAAAAGTACGCCCAGCACCAGCCACCTCAGAAAAATGAGAAAGGGGGAGTCCTCAACAACCTTCTTTTTCTTTTTAGGCTTATTTATTTATTTTAAGAGATAGTGAACAAGTCAGGGAAGGGCAGAGAGAGAGAGAGAATCCCAAGCAGGCTCTGCACTGTCGGCAAGGAAGGAGCCTGGCGAGGGGCTCGAAACTATGAACCCATGAGATCATGATCTGAGCTGAAGTCGGACACCTCACCGACTGAGCCACCCAGGCGCCCCTCAGCAGGGTCTTTAAAATTGAACTGGAAGCGTATCCTCAGGAAGTAGAGCCTTGGGGCCCCAGGCCCTGGGGAGGCCTGGAATGATGAGCTGGGAGGCAGATCTGTGTCCTGTTACTCCATGAAACCCCAGCAGATCCAGCAGAAAGCCCCTTCATGGGGAAACTGTCAAGGTAGTGAGTTTGGGGAGATGTCTGAAAAGAGCCTAGACTGTTCTCTATACCCAAGGACCGACCTTGCAGAGAAACACTGTGGATGGTGGGAAGCCTGGGGTCCCAGCCCAAGTTCCCTTCTATGGCCCCGGCCTCAGTCTCCCCATATATAAGGTACCATGAAGGCCAGGGCTCTAAAATTTCCAAGGCCCCCACCTGGGTGAATTCCCAGGAGATGCTGGAGGTGTGGGGGGCAGTGAGTGACCCAGGCAGAGGGTCAGAAGGGACACGGTAGGAGCAGAGCCGACTCACAGGCACCACGCTGGGGTAGGAACTTAAGGGGGAAAGCTACTTTAAGTCCTGCTGGGTGGATCGCTGAGACCGGGGAAGAGCTCCTCAGGGTCTAGCGATTCCAGAAAAACAAAGCTTTTTTTCCTGGGCTATCAAACGTTTCTATTAAATTTTTCTTCAAAGGCATTTTAAAATTATTCAGGCGCCCTCCACTCTAACCATCTAATTTAATGTTTTGTATGCTGTCATTAAAAAATAACTTTGGTGTTTGTTTTTGCTTCTTACAAAAAGAATGCTCATTTATTATAGAACGTTAAGAAAATTCACACGAGGGGAAGACAAGAAGATTGCCCACGCATTAATGAGGGTAGGCCACTTTCTGTTAATAAAAGTCTCCAAATTTCAGTGGCTTAGCATAATAGATTATTTTTGCTCCTGCGAAAATCCAGTGACAGTGTCTGGTACATGGCCTTTTTCTGGATAATTCAAGGACCCAGAATTTTCCTATCTGTGGCTCCATAATCCTCCAGGGCCCTGGCTGCTTTGTCTCTAGCCAGTGGGTGGGAAAAAAAGAGCAAAGACTGTGCAGCAGGTTTTCTGGGTTCAGCTTGGAAATGGCACGTATGATTTCTGCTCACATTTCATTGGACAGAATCCAGGCACATGGCTGCATCTGACCACAAGGGAGGAAGGTGGGAAATGTAGTCCAACTATGTGTCAGGAAGAAGAGAGATGGATGCTAGGAGCACATCATGGGGTCTTCCACAGCCTGAACTTCGGCACTCTGGGAAGCACCGTTCATGTTTTGAGGAATCCTCATCCATTCCATTTTCTATGCCATCTACATTTTGTGTAGTAAAGCATTTGGCTAGCCTTTGTCTCCATGTCTTGGGAGGCGAACTCTAAGTGCTTGGGATTTCCTGAGTAATAAGAGTGCCTTTACTATTCTTGGTATGCCCGTCAGACCAGACCTGATAGTTTAGGCTAATGGGATGACTCAGGGTGGGACCTGGCCATACCTCAAAGACCGATCAAGTGATTAGAGGCTTGGGGCTTTGGGACACATGATATCAGCTCAACTTCTGGGGAGGAGATGGGGTCAGAGATTGAGTCCTGTCCATTATGCCAATGTGATAAAGCCTGGAGCTCTGGTGAGACTCCTTGTTGGCAGCACTGTGTCACACACAGACGCCAGGAGGGAAGTGTGGGGTCGTGAGCGCGATGCAAGTGCTGTGTGTGGAGCTCTCCCAGACTGAGCCCCGTGCGTCTCTTCTCATTTGTATCCTTCTGCTATAATAAAATTACAGTGCTTTTCTGAGTTCTGTGAGCCTTTCTAGAATGATTGAACCCAAAGGGAGTCCATGGGGACCTCCAAGTCTGTGGGCAACTGGTCTGAAGTGAAGGTAGCCCCGGGGACCAGCCAACTTGTGGCTAGCGTGAGAAGAGAGGGCAGTCAGGTGGAGGACTGTGCCCTCTTTCGGTGAGGCGTGGCTCCCCTCCAGGCCCGTATGGATGTAGATAGGGATTCACGCACGTAAACCCACGTTGAAAGACATGTGCTTACAAAGACGGGATTGCTCTATAAATCTTAGTCTATAAGATGCTTTTCCTCCCACTTGACTGTTGTTGCCAATGTCTTCCAAGGACCTGACCTGAATCCCAGCTCACTCCAGTAACCCAGCCAGAATTCCAGGATTCCGCTTGTTTTCCCGAGCTGGGGACAGATGGAATGGCCCAGCCCAGCCTTTCACCCTCCTCTGGCCCAAACCTCGTCCTTGGCATCATCCAGAAGCACCTCTGAAGGAAGACCGGGTTAGTTTAGCATAGGGAAGCGTGGGCGGAGAGATCGGGGCCAGGAGCAAGCCCTCAGAGCCTGGGATGTCAGGTGCCCAGGCCCGAGCTGTGGCATAGGGAGGGGTCTGGAGCAGGCCGGGACAGTGTGGGCAGAAGCCGTGGCCCCACCCAGGCTCCAGCCCACGTAGACCTCTGGAATTTGGGTCGGCCCGAGAGCAAAGATCCGGCCTGGAGCAGGGCTCCAGCTCCTCACCCACTGCTGTGCGGCTCCCTGTGTGCCTGGCCGTCCACTGCCGCTTCTCACCAGACACAGGAAACTTGGGTGGGGCCGGGGTGGAGAGGCAGACGGAGAGCCAGCTGATGCTTGCTACCTTACAGTCACATGTAGAGCCTGAAATTGACCTCAGACACCCTCCAGGTCAGTGATGGTCAAGTTCTACTGTTGTTAGAATCACCCGAGGAATCTCTTCACAAGGCAGATTCCCAGGCATCACCCTCCAGACAGGCCCGTCCATTAGTGCCACTGTGGGATGTAAGAGCCCGCAATTATCATATCCCTTACAGGTGATGCTGATATAAGTGAGCCCTAAGTCACCTTCTGGTACACCCCCTTGATGATTAGAAGCTCAGAGAGGGTAGGGAGCTTTCTAATGTCACACAGCGAATGGGGTTCAGAACTTGAGTGAGAATCTAGGTCTTCTGATCCAGCTCAAACCAGCTCAGTGGATATATGGAGGGCAGAGGAGAATTTGAAACATACCAGGAAGGACTGTACAATCCAAGACTTGCCACTAGGTCTGAAATTCCACCATTAGACATTTATTCCTTTGAAGGCTTTGAAGATTTTGAATTTCCCAGAGTACACTCTGAAAATGCTAATCTTTCTAAACTTGCAGTGAACACATTGACAACTAGCTTCTTGGCACCTTCCAACAGGGAGGAAGGCCAGGAAAAAGCGCAGTCTATATGCCAGGAGTCCCGGGCCCTGGATGGGGCAAAGGTGTCTAGAAAGACCTGGGGTTGCTATGGCGTGGCACCTCAGAGTCAGCCTGGCCTGGGTTTGAGTCCAGGTTCTGTCCCTTCCCGGCTCTGTGGCTTTGGGTCATGCAGCCACTTTATTGGTCTGACCCTCAGTTTCCTCATTGGTAAAACCGGGAGAGCAGTGACACCTGTCCCACTGGGTTAGGGCAAAACTGCAGGACAGTCCGAATCCTCGAATCTGTGCCTGACCCTGGGGAGACGTGCCTGACCCTGGGGAGACGACAGTCACCCAAGGTCACCCGCCCTCCCTCTTGGGGCCAGAATGAGGGGTGGCTCCAGGCAGCCAGCTTTGCTTGTGAAGGTCCCCCGGCCCCCAGGCATCCACTGGGCCCAGGCTCTGCCGGAAGAAGGGACTCTGTCAGCCCCGGGGGCTGGGGTGGGGGTTGTTGGGCCTGTGGAAACTCCTCTCTGTCTTTTCTTCTCTTTAGGAGACAACAAAGCTGGACTCATGTCCTGGGGGACAGTGCAGCCTCCGCCCCGCAGGGATGGTGGTGGGGAGAGCTTTTCCGTCCCTCCCCGCCGTGCTAACCACAACTGTACAGCCCCTGCCTTCCCTCCCTCCTCTCCGCCTGGCGGCCGGCAGGGTGGAGGTCCCTGGGAACACTCTGGTGGCCCAGGAGCCAACAGACGGTGCCTGGGGCCTTGGCAGGGTCCTGGACTCAGGACGCCTCCTCCGTGGCTCAGCCTCTGGTCTGGACGGGCTGACGGGATGTCTGGTGGCCTGGCTTTGGCATGCGGGGCTGTGCTGGGCAGGTAACGCATGTGCCGCTCTGGGGTTCCAGAAAATTCGGTGCCCACGGATGGGGATGGAGTGGCAGAGACAGCCAGGGATGTTGCTCCAGACTCAGAAGAGAACGGGAGCCCTTGGCCCCCGCTGCTGTGTCCACAGAAGCTGCTGGGCCACAACGTCTCCTCCAGGGGCAGCCACAGGTCGGGTCTGGGAACCGGAAGCCATCGGCCATCGGTCATTGGCCACCGTGGCTTCTTACCCTGCTCCTCTCTTCCTGCTCCAGCGATGCATATTCAGTACTGCAAAGCTGAACTACAGATAGGAAGAAGAATTATCAGCCCAAGCCACTGGTTAGAGAGAATCACTTTTGACCTTGTATTGCATTTCCTCCCAGACTTTTATGTAGGGAAGAAAACAGGGCGATTCTAAGTGTGGTCTGCTAACTGTTTCACGAAGAGAAAAGTATGAAGAACACGAGTGAGCCTGTGGAAACTTCCGTCACCATCCAACGTGGCCAAATTGCTGTGTTTGCCAAAGGTACCGAGTCGGGACCGAATAGAAATTACGACGTGGTCCTTTAAGCATAGGTAGACTGAGAAGCGTGAACGTCGATATTATTTTAATAAACATCTGGTTTTGTTCTCCGCTCCGTCTTCATACTGTGTCTCCGTGATCACGTCACATCGTGTCTAGCGGTGTCTCGCTTTTACGGCATCAGTGTCCCCCAATTTTTGTTTACCTGTTCCCCCTGCAGGACATCCCGATGGTTTTCAGTTTTGGGGGTAATGAACGCTACATGGTGAACATCTTTGTTCATGTTCTCTCTGTGCATTTGTGCCGTTACTGCCTTCGGATAGTTTCAGAAAGGAAATGGCTAGAACAAAGGAGGCACATCTTTTTAAGATTTTAGACACGTGGCTAAAATGATCTAAAGAAAAGCTGACCCAAATCGAGGGCAAGTTAGGAGAGCTTGGGCTTTTAAGGTGGGCATTGCTGGCGGGGAGGGGAAGAGATGTGTGCAAAAACAGTTGCTTCTTCCCATGACAGCCTTTCAGAGATTTGGAGACTGTGACTATGGGTCCCCTTCTCCAGGTTCCTTGTCCCAGGTCCTCCTCATCTGGAAGCAAGAACAGCAGGGCCAGAAGCGGCCTTGGGGGTTCGCAGCCCAGAAGTTTCCAGTTTGGTTTCTCTGGCACATTCATCTTGAGAATCAGTGAATTAAACAATTCAAGAAGACGATCCCTGCAGGACTTCTCAGAGCATTTAATATGTTAATGTGCTTTTTTTTTTTTTAATCTCCAAAAAGGGGCCATAGTGAACAAAGTCTCCCCGGCTCATCTGACCGTGGAATCCTTCAGCTCAAGGAAACAATGGTTCATGGAATCCCCTTCCCCAGCAGAGTGGCTTTCAAACTTTTGAAAAGACACAGAACACTTTCTTCAAATTAATTTCTATAAGAAACCTAATGGATTTTACGCAAAACAGATAAAAACAGGAATGGAACAACACAGAGGCCTGATGATTCATTGTCCTTCCCAGGAGGACCCCCGGGCGTATCTCAGAACTCCTAGGAAACTCTGAAGACCAGAGTCCCCTGCTTTGTGTCCCCTCCCCAACCAAGGGCGATTTGAAAGGCCACTGTAGGGAAAGAGCACAACCGTATGTATCATGGTAGTATGTGGGGAGCACTCAGGTGTCAGACCCTAGTGGGAACTCTGGAGAAAAATAAGACACACTCCCTTATCCCCAAGTCTGGCGTGTGAGATGCACACAGACACGTGCAAAGGGAATCACAAATACAGAAAGCATATAGTAAGGACACGCAGCTTGATAGACATTTGTATTCTGTCTGCCACATACCCCTTCCTTCGGGGAGCCGGCTCTCTCAGGATCCTTTAGTGGCAAGGCATCTGCCACAATATTCCGTGCTTCTGGCCCCCCAGCTGTCAGTGCGGCTCTTGCCCGGCCAGCACGGCACCTATTCTCCCGGTCTCAGGGACCAGTTTGGGACGGCACATGACGCAAACCCGGCCAATCAGAACCATCCCCTGAGTGTAGGCTGCCGCTCTCTCATGCGGGGCCACTGAACTGGGATGGCGGGACCCTGCCTCACAGCACGAGTGTGTCCTCTTTCTGCGCCCTCCCCTCCCCCCCACTGCTCAGTGGGACCCCAAGACAAGGGTCAAGTAATGAAAGGCGAGAGAGTCCTGATATCATTTCTGAGACCTGCTGAAGCCCGGACTTTGCAGATAGATGAGCCAATGAATTCCCCTTAGAGTCTTACACCCGCATGAACTGCATTTCTGTTGTTTGCTATCAAAGGTGTCCACTAATGCAAGGAACAAAAGAGGTCCAGGAGGGAGAGGTCTCTTCCAGCTGGAACTGTCAGAAGTAGCTCAGAGGATGTTGAACTTGAACTTGATTTGGCAGGATGTAAATCCTCTAAACAGGAGGGCGTCGAGTACTGCAGGTGGAGGGAATGGTGTGAGCAGAGATGGGGAAGGAGGTGTGGAAAAGTGCAACAGTTAACTAGAGGACAGGGGAGTCCCTGGAAAGACAGGTTTGGACCATTCAATAGGATGACCGTGAAAACCCACATGAAAGGTTTGGTTGGCAATGGGGAGCCCCCCAAGGGTGTCTGAGCATGGATGATGCAGATAGAGAAGGAATAGTATGGTCTGATTGGTGGTTTAGGAAGACCCCTCCCCCCACAGCAGGTGACAGGTGGGGCGTGGGAACAAGGGAGAGGGAGGAGCCACGCTGAAGGACTGGGAGCACTGGGCTGCCGCCGGTACCAGAGGAATGGAAGAGAAGTGTTGACTTGGGGACATGACACATTGGATCAAGCCACACCGAGGTTGAGACGCACTATGAACTGAACCAGGATCCCTCAAAATCCATATGTTGAAGCCCTAACCCCAATTGCGGCTGCTTTTGGAGCAAGGAAGTAATTAAGGTTAAATGAGGTCATTAGGGCAGAGAGCTGAGGCTATAGGATTAGTGTCCTTATAAGAGAAGATTCCAGAGCACATGCTTGCGCGCTCTCTCTCTCTCTGCCACGGGAAGACAATGAGAAGTCCTGCAAGCCAGGGAGAGGGTTCTCACTGGGAATCAAAGTGACCAGCACCTTGATCTCAGACTTCCCAGCCTCCAGAACGGGAGAACTACCTGTGTTGTTTAAGCCGCAGTCTACCCTACTCGGTTATGGCAGCGGGAACTCAGGCAAGGCCACGGGGGCATGGAAGTCAGGTAGAGACACAGAAATGCATTTTTGCATGCACCTCCACCGGGGGGCACTCTTCCCGGTGGCCCAGATCTACAGATCTCCCCGGACCTGGGGCCATGTACCCAAACAAAACCTCCAGACCACTAAATAAAAGTTCCCCTCCCTGTCATTTTCCCCCAGCCCCTGGTCACACCGATTCTATTTTCTGTCTCTGTGTGAGTTTGTTTATTTTAGGTCCCTCCTATTAATGGAAGCATGCAGCGTTTGTCCTTCTGTGTCTGGTTTATTTCACCTTGTGTAACATTTCCGAGGTCCTCCCATTTTGTAGCATATATTGAAATTACATTTCTTCGAATGGCTGAGTAATATTTTGTTGTATGTACACACCACGTTCTGTTTAACCCACTCACCTGTTGATGGACACTTGGGTTGTCTCTACATTTTGGCTGCTGTGAATAACATTGCTATGAACACAGGGTCAACCGCTATAGACTTGACCTTTAGGCTCAATTATTACTTTTGTTTTTCCTGAATCACTGAACTTCATTCCTATCTACAAAATAATTAAAGAAAGAAGTCATGTTTGAACCAAGATTTGATTTCTCCCACAATCTCCCCACACCCCAGGGCAGCCCCCTAAACCTGAAACACCTTCCTAACGTTCTGAAAACCCAGGTGTGGCCCTGACACCAGCTTCCTGTTGAAGGTGGCACTCCCTTGACCCCCACCCCCACCGCAGCAAAAGACATCGCCATCCAGCCACCTGCTCAAGCCCCAAACCTGAACCCTCTGCTATCTATCTTCTTATATCCGACATTCCCTGGGCAGCGCCTGTCAGTTCGACCTTCCAGAACAGAGCCCGATTCTGCCCAGTGCTCTACCTCCCTGGTGCATGCCGTCATCCTCCCCAGCTGGTACCGGATGGACCTACGAAGCCTTCTTGCTCCGTCCCACGGCTCCGCTTCAACCCACTTCCCTCCAGCTGCTGGTGGGCTTTGGAAAACAAAAGCCAGATCCCACGATGCCTCTCTTCATGGCTCTCTAGTGCCTTCGCAGACTGTTTGGAATCAGGACAAGCATTCCCCCCTCCCCTGACTTATCTAGCTCCGTGTCTACACAGCCACTGCGACCCCACCAACCCCATCTGGTGCCCCTTCCCCTGTTCACACCAGCCACTCTGCCCTTCCCTGCTTGCTCCTTCCCTGGAGACTTCACAATCTGATGGGGTTTGTGCTTAAAATAGCCTTCACCCGGATCTTTGCATGGTAGGCTGTTGCTCACCTTGGAGAGATCCATTCTCATGTCGCCTCCTCCAGGAAGCCTCCCTGACCACCCAGTTGGAGCAGCTACCCCACGCCCCAGGCCTAGACATCTCCATCCCATAGCCACCCGTCAGATCTTTGCACCACTTACTGCTATCTGAAAGCTGTCTTTCTTTATTTCCTTCTGCATGTCCCCCTCCTAGACGTCAACTCCAGGAGAGCAGGGGTCTTCCCTATTTGCCATTCGACCCCACCGCACCTCCCCGTTCCCGGAACAGGGCCTGATACAGAGGCACTCGCGTGTTACCTAACGAGCAAACAACCAGCTGCACAAGGATGTATGAACGGGGTGCATCCCCATGTTTTCTGTGGCTTGCAGTGGGATCCAGGCTCTGCCAACACTTCCCTGTGGCCCAGGGCCTCACATGAACAATACAAGCATGCACTGTCCTCTAACGGTCATGGCACAAGTGTCGCTTTCTTGTCACCAACATCAATGTGGGAGGAGGGTGCCTTCAACAGCACATGAACCAGCGCAGACGTGGACCCCCCTCCACGAGGACACTCATCCCGGGCACAGGGCTTCTGGGGTCCGCAAGGGAAACTGGTCTACCCGGGGACAGCCTCTGCTCCTAGCAGTTCCAGGGAACCTCGAGGTCTCCCAACATGTTGTCTTTTCTGCCTGGGGAGGAGGGTGATGCTTCAGGGACAGCGCCTCCCTGTCTTGCGGTTGGGCTATTCTTGTGCCTCAGAATTTTCTCCTCAGTGCTGACAGCTGTCACCTCTCCCGCTGGCGGTGCCCGGCCTCCGGAGCCCCGCTCGCTGGGTGGCGAGGGCTTCCTCGGGCCCCACGCCCACCTGGGCTCCGACAGGCGCGGTCGGAGGAACTCAGAACATGTGGCCTTGGGGGCCCCTCTCGGTGCGGCCCGGCTCTTTCTCCTCCTGCCAAACAAAAGCTTCCTGCTCCGGTGGGGACAAGAGCCCACTTCTAATTGTGGAACAAACAGACCAAGCCCTTTCACCAAGTCCGGGGCCCCTGCCTGATGTGCTTGCTTTTTCCCAGGATTGGAGCAGTAGAGAAGGTTGTGGTAGAAACATCCGCCTTCTCGAAGTGTCTGCATCTGGCCTGGGGTGGGGCTGTTTGCTTTACCACCACTCTCCCTCCACTGGCCATGTTCCCTTGCACCTGGGCTCCTACCCCACTCTCTCCTCTCTGGTCTCCGGACTGACGGTCACTGACCCGCGGCTCCCATTTCCTCCTCCTCCAACACACAGTTTATCATGTCTGGACTCTTCTAGAAACCGAGAATAGCCCCCTTTGCCTCCTGCACCGTTCACTCAGTCAGCCAGCATTAAATCATCATCGTTGTCATCGCCACGCTTAGCATGCCGTCACCACGGTTACCATGGGCCACCTTTATCCTTATCCCCATGGTTACCACTTACCACCACTGCCACAGTTGCTATGTGCCCCGCGCTGAGCTCTTGGGTCTCATTTACTCCTTGTGAAGTGGTCTTTATTCTTCTCTTCATTTCACACAAGGGTGGAACTGAGCTCAGAGAGGTTGAGGAATTTCTCCAGGGCCACACAGCTGACACCAGGCAGAGCGGAGATGCTAACCCGATGCCAGTGGTCTGCTCAGCCCGCAAGCTCCATGGCTTCCCGTGGCAGAGGGGTTAGAGGCTGAATTCTGAAGCCAGGCAGCCCGAGCTGTTCAAGGCTTAGAGCTGGCCTTGCGCCTTCCTCGCTTTGTGACCTTTGTCGCTATTTGACCTATGCCTCCTCTTGCTTATCTGTGACATGGGGATGACAATGGTACCTACCCCCAGGGTGGCCCTGAGCACTAAATGAGTTAATAGATGGAGAGCACATAAGATGTCTCAACAGGTGACAGAATGACATAAGTGTCTGTGACACGTGCAGAAAGCACACATAAGAGGCTTCTTCCCTCAGGAGCAGCTAGTCTGATGGGAAAGGCTGTCACATCATGGGATGAATTATGTCACAGAAAGGAACAGGGCACGCAGGTGACACGGCAGGGACGTATCAGATGCCCCCACTAGGGCCATGCCTAGGCCAGCTTAATTATTCGGATTTTTTTAAATAAAAATTTTTTTGGAATAACTTTAGAGGTACAAAAAAGTTGCAAGTGGGGGGCGCCTGGGTGGCTCAGTCAGTTGAGCATCGGACTTCTGCTCAGGTCATGATCTCACAGTTTGTGGGTTCGAAACCTGCGTCGGGCTCTGTGCTGACAGCTAGCTCAGAGCCTGGAGCTTGCTTCGGATTCTGTGTCTCCTCCTATCTCTGCCACTCCCCTGCTCACGCTCTGTCTCTCTCTGTCTCTCAATAATAAATAAAAACTTTTAAAAAATTTTTAAAGAAAATGAACAAAGAGGAAAAGTTGCAAGGGTGTTACAGAGAGTTCTAGTACCCAGGTCCCCCTCCTTCCCCTAATATTAACCTCCTACGTAAGTGTGCTGCCTTTGTCAAAACTAAGAAATCAGCCTTGCTGCAATCCTATGAACTTTACTACAGTCTTTGCTCCAATTTCCGGTCTTCCCGATCCAGCTCAGAACCCAGGATAACGTGTGGCATTTGGCCAGCGTGGTTCTGCAGGAGGAGTAGGAGTTTGCCCGGGCACAGGTCTGGCCTGCAGAGCCTCTGGGCACGACGGGCCAGATGGGAGGACAGCCGGGCTTTCTAGAGCATGCCTGAAGATCGTGCGTCTCCCCAGGAAGAAGACCAAGGAAATGGGACCACAGAAGAGGTTCATCATGGTAGCCGTTCCCAGCCACATGCCCTCCAGCTCTGACCCCAGAGGAAGCTTCTAGAAGGAGGTGAATACTGTGCAGATACTATGCAATCAGGCAAAGGCCACCTCTGTGGGCCCTTGTCCTGCATGGAGGGCCTAAGCGAGGGATCTCACAAGGCGGCTCAAGAAGCAAATAGAACAGCTAAACCAGCTGGGATGGGGCCTGGCCCCCCGGCCTCCATGTCTCTGGAACAAGGCCGGCATGGGATTCGTGGCGCCGTGAAGACTCGCGGGGCTGACTTCCGGCCTTGGCATGCAGTTAGCGGTGTCCGGGGCGAGGGTGGGGGTCCACAAAGGGCAGGGGCCAAGCATGGACTCCCAGGTAAGCCTCTTGCAGGAAACAAAGTCCTGCTCTTTGACTCCCTTTTTCTATCTTGACCTTTGCTCACCATGGGAGCGGCAAGCCACAGAGGGCCTGGGTTTTGGGCAAAAGAGCAGGGGAACGGGGCAGCCTGGTCCACTTTGCACCTAGGTCAGCCCTAATCTCTACATGCACAGTTCACTTGGCTTCCTCCAGGGCCTTGTCCTTGGTCTTGGGGCCAAAGCCTTAGCTATAATAATGTATTACTGCAGTGCCCGGGTGGCTCTATAGGTTGAGTGTCCAACTTCAGTTCAGGTCATGATCTCAGGGTCCTTGAGTTCAAGTCTTGCATCAGGCTTTGTGCTGACAGCTCAGAGCCTGGAGCCTGCTTCTGATTCTGTGTCTCCCTCTCTCTCTGCTCCTTCTCCATTCACACTCTGTCTTTCTCTCTCTCAAAAATAAATAAAAACATTAAATATATGTGTATATATATATATGTATGTACATATATACACACATTTATATAATGTATTACTCGCCTCCTCTTCCCTGGCTGGAAGACCAGGCCAGGGGATCAGGGAATCTGTATTCAATTGTCTTTTTATGCAACACAGATACATAGAACAGCAGCCCACAGCCAGGGACTGAGCTCAGGGAGCGTGGTAGGCGGCCTCCCACGGAGCTCTGTTCCCTCAATAGCCCACCTTCAACAAGGATATAAAACAAAGGAGGAGAAACTTTTTGTAGCCCCTAGAGTGTTCCTACAGCTACCCTGACAAAATCACCACAAACTTAGTGCCTTAACACTAACGTAAATCTTTTATCATACAGGTTTGGGGGTCAGAAGTCCAAAATCAGTCTCACTGGGCTAAGGTCAAGGTCTCACGAGGGCTGGTTTCTCCGGGAGGCTGCGGGGGGAGAACATGTTTCCTTGCCTTCGCTGGCTTCCGGAGGCCACCTGCGTTCCATGGCTCCTGGCCCCTTCGTCCGTCTACAAAGCCAGGACCGCAGCGCCTTCCCTCCTCCCTGACTGTGTCCTCACGTCTTTCTCAAGATCCCTCATCATAGCTGTGAATTACCTCTTGCTTTGGGAAGTAACATATTCACAGGCTCCGAGAGTAGGATGCGACCTCTTTGGGGGGGGCCGTCGTGCAGCCTGCCACAAGCTCATTCTTGAAGCAGCTGAGAGCCCAGGCTCTGATGTCCACACACCTGGATTTGCAGCCCCGCCCCGCCACTTCTTACTGTGTGACCTTGAGTTACTTAGTTGTTCTGTGCCTTAGTTTCTTCATCTGTAAAATGAGGCTAACAAAGGATCTCAAGGATCCTGAGAAATATATAAGCTAGTATATGAGTTCCAGCCAGAGAACCTCAGCTGGAAACAACAGAAGTTACCTTCCTGTTGCTTTGAGCAGAAAAGCAGCCATTCACAGTCGTCAGGAAGGCTGGAAATCTAGGGCCAGAGAATGTGAGAACTGTGCAAGCCATGCTCCCAAACCCACCCAACGAGGCTTCCTATGTACCTCCCGCTGCCCTGTGCACCCAGTGCCTGCTGCCGCCACCTGTGCCCCTGCCACAGGACGCTGGCAGCTATGGGGACAGACCCTCTGCTGCTCCTGGGCTGAAGCAAGTGCTGGGCAGGAGCGTGGGATTGGCTGGCTCCGGTCACACGTCCTCTTCCTGGTTGCAAGGGCTTCTGGGAAAGCGAGGATTGGCTTTCTCAGCTTCTTGGCAGAAGGCTGGCTCTCCTCCCCTTCTTGATGCATAGGATGGGGAACTCTTCCAACACAGAAAGGGGTTCAGCCCCCACGTCCAGCCCTCACTCAGTGCCACTCATGATGATCGCTGGTCCGGGCTTTCTACCAGCGAAGGTGGTGCAGCTGTACCCGTGCCCCAGAGCTGGAGAGGACACAGGGCCACTGGGCCCTGCTGCGTTGTCTAGATGCGGCCCGAGGTCCCAGGCGCCCTCACCCAGACGCCAGCCAAACGGTGAGAGGGTGACAGCCGTTCCCAGGTGGCCATCAGGCCAGCAAGCCCCTGCTCGGGCTGGAGGGCTCGCCAGCTGGCGAACTGCGTCGGCTTTTACTGGAAGGAGAAAAGGAGAAACCGAGAGAGTGTGAATGAGCACGTGGCGCGGCAAAGGCGTCCGAAAGATGTTTTTAATGTGCATCCGATTATGCGGCCAAGCCAGGGGCCTCTGCCCAGCCTCCCGGCACGTTCCTGCCTGAAGACAGCTTGATGATTTGAAGGCAGCCGCGGTCAGATTGTATACCTGTCAACTGCCTCTCGGCGCTCGCCGGGGCCCAGGCTCTAATGAGGCCTGACACCTCAGGAATCCAGCAGGATGCGAAACAGCCGCTTAGGGCAGGAGGGAGGCGGGCGGGGCCTGCTCCGGCCACTAGTCCTCCTGGAATGCGCCAGAGGGCTACGGGAGGGCGGCTGGTGGGGCTGGCTCCAAGCTGTGCCGTGGTCATTGCTGATGGGATGATGGGAAAGCCGCATCGCTTCTCTGAACCTCGGTTTCCTCATCTATAAAATGGGTCTTAGTACTCTTTCAAAGCTTTATTGGGGGAGATCCAGGATAGAGTCCACAAAATGCCTAGCTCACAGCAACACCTAATACACGATAATAATAAATCTTACCAACATTGTCAACACCCTCACCGGCTGCTCATTCTTGCCTGCTTCGATTGCCTATCGCAGTGCGGAGAATTCAAACTTTCGGATGTTTATCCACAAACTACGGAGATGTATTTTTCCAGCTTTCTGGAGATGTAATTGACATGTAACATTGTGTACATTTAAGGTACAAAATGTTGGTTTGATACGCTCTATATTGCAAAGTGATCACCACCATAGGGTTAGCTAACACTCCCATCCTGTCACATAGTAACTTTTCTTGAGAGAGAGAGAGAGAGAGAGAGAGAAAGTGAGTGCATGCTCACACGGGAGGTTGGGGGAAGGGCAGAGAGCATCTCAAGCACGCTCCACACTCAGCACGGAGCCTGACTCGGGGCTCCACCCCACAACCTTGGGATCATGACCTGAACTGAAATCAAGAGTCAGATGCTTGGGGCACCTGGGTGGCTCACTTGGTTAAGCGTCTGACTTCAGCTCAAGTCATGATCTCACAGTCTGTGGGTTCGAGCCCCACGTCAGGCTCTGTGCTGCCAGCTCAGAGCCTGGAGCCTGCTTCGGATTCTGTGTCTCCCTTTCTCTCTGCTCCTCCCCCATTCATGCTCTCTCTCTCTCTCTCTCTCTGCCTCTCAAGAATAAATAAAAAATTAAAAAAAAAAAGAGTCAGATGCTTAACCGACTGAACCACCCACATGCCCCTTAACTTTTCTTTCGTGAGGTGACAACATGTAAGATCTCTCTTAGCAGCTTTCAAATATATAATACAATATATTAACCATACAGCCACCATGATTCATTGTTTTACCTTCGTGAGATCCTGTTGGGAAAACTTTTAGGCTGAGGTGAAATGTTAGAGATGATTTGGGCCAACTTGTCCATGTTTCTGTTGAGGAAATCCAGGCTCAGAGCGAGAGGTAGCTTATGCTAGGTTCAACGACGTGGTGGCAGAGGAGTTCTGACAGCAAGGAGGGCAGACAGAGCAGGAAGTCCCTTAGTCTAGGAGCTACTGCCACGACTTGAACCACAGGCATGTTAGGTAGACGCAGAGAAGGGGAACGGCCAGTGTTCTGGGGCCACCGGCCATCATTCTGGAAAACATGCGTGCAGCACATCAGAGCCCTCAGGGAAGGCACAGAGAGGCACAGACGAGGGGCCAGAGGGCCAGCCCGCGTGCTCCAGTAGAGGAATCGGACACCTGAACAGATCGTCCTAACTAAGCACCTGCTGAGAAGAGCATATTGCTGGCCCAGCCTGGGGGAGATTAATCCTCATCGGGGGATGGGTCTGGTCACAGGCGCCCGGGGTGACACCGGGCTGGGCTTCCAGGAGTTCACAAGACAGGATTCGGCAGAACGAGGGAGCGGAGAACCACATCTGGTTAAGGACTAAAGCAGGGCCTCACGAAGCCGATGGGATTGGCCCTGCCCTGTGAGGGAGGGATCCGATTTCCACGGACAGAAGGTGGAAGAGCAGAGCTGGCCGTGGGCACCGCCTGAGCAAAGGTGTAGAGATGAGAAAGCACAGGGTGTGCTTGCAAATGAGAGTCCGATCTGACAGGAGAATGAGGAGCCAGAGGCAGCGTGGGGGGAGACAGGGAGAGTACAGCGTTTGGGATCAGACGGGGGGCAGCACGAGACGCCATGTCCAGGAAGGTTGTGCTTCCTTCCATGAGAAGAGGGAGCTATTGGAGGTTGCAGAGCAGCGCCGTGGCGTGCCTGGGGCTGAGGTGTAATGAGAGGAAACGGCGCAGAGAGAAGCGGGCAAGGTGGAGAAGGAGTATCTGTTTTCACCGTCGCCAAGAGTCACACCTGCTACTAACCGGCACTGAATGGCCTCAAAGTCCACGAGTCCATTCCACTTTGTTCAGGGAGTCAAGTCTCAGGCCCTTTTGGGATTTTCTCAAGAATTCCGCCTTGAGTGCTGGTGGGTAAGGGGTGGGGAGCCCCTTGCTCGGACAGCTCCAGCTGAGTACTGACCAGTAATGTACACGTTTCTTTAGTTCGGAACCTTGCCTTAATGACAGCCAACGTGGTTCTTTTTACATAAGGGCATTGCTGAGATCACAGCAAACAGGGAGCAAGGCGGGTGTTTGGGGGGTGCCTGCCGTGTGCCAGGCAAACGTACACACCTTTGCTTCGCTGAATTCGCACCACATCTGTGATTTCATCTAATCCCACAGCAATTTTGTGGCGAAGATGTTAATACCCCCATTTCATAGATGAGAAAACTGAGGCTCAGAGGGACTAAGGAAACTGCTCAAGGTCTCTGAGCTCGAAAGTGGCAGAATCACGGAGCACCTGGGTGGCTCAGTTGGTTAAGCATCCGACTTCGGCTCAGGTCATGATCTCACAGTTCGTGAGTTTGAGCCCCGCATTGGGCTCTCTGGTATCTGCACAGAGCCCGCTTCAGGTCCTCTGTCTCCGTCTTTCTCTCTGTCTCTCTCTCAAAAATAAATAAACTTTAATAAAAAAAAAAAAGAATGTGGCAGAGCCAGGGCTCAAATTCAGATCTGTGTGTTCCCTCACATCACACTCCCTCTGGAGGCGGAACGCCAGGAAGAGACTCAACAGCCTCCTTGAGTGTAAGGAGGTACACAGCCGAAGTGAGTCTGTTTCAGGACAGCCAGGAATCAATGCAGTCCCGGTCGGGTCCTGCGGGCCCACATCCTGATCTCAGCGCTTCAGCCGTCCTGAGATCCGGACCCCGCCTCGCCAAGAGACGGCTGAGTGCAGGTCCTCCGGGGACAGGGTGTCTGCCCCAGGACACGTCCTCCGTCAGTGGTGTTTACCACGCTCGGGCGTTGCCCCTGCCCAGCTCCTGGGTGGATGGTGATGAAGCTGGTCCACTCGGTCTTCTCCAGAGTGGTCTTGGCTTTGTCCTTTCCTGTAAAGAAACGTCCTCTGCAGCTGCTGCAGGACCAGCCCTGTGACCGCCCCCAGCCGGGCAGTAGAGGCACGCCTCCCAGCTCTCCGGTGCTGCCTGGAGGCCGGCCTTCCCTCGGGCGCCCTTTCCTCCTGGGGAAATGCTTCTCTCTGTCCCAGACAAGCAC
Source organism: Helogale parvula (assembly GCA_004023845.1). Taxonomy (NCBI): domain Eukaryota; kingdom Metazoa; phylum Chordata; class Mammalia; order Carnivora; family Herpestidae; genus Helogale; species Helogale parvula. The sequence continues at coordinate 158,009 of PJEM01003057.1, read as the reverse complement.
GCCCTCAGTGGCTGCTGTGGATGTAAAAACTGCCCCTTTCCTTCGTGTTGGGACTTACTGTTTGATTCCTCTGCACCTACTTACTCCTCAGCATCCTACTTACCCACACCATCCCCAGTGAGCCCCTCCCAGCCAGGACGTGCCCACCTCCCCTCCGGCACCGGTCCCACCTTGGTGCTTGCTACCAACTTATCCAATGGCACCTCCCAGGACACCGAAGCTCTGTGGCTCCTGCATTAATCAGGTCTCCTGACTGCAAGCAACAGAAACCCAGGCTGAATGCACTGAAAACCAAATGGAAGGGAATGGGATGGGATGAAATGGGATGGGATGGGATGGGCTAGGCTAGGACAGGACAGGACAGGACAGAACAGGACAGAACAGAAGAGAAGAGAAGAGAAGAGAAGAGAAGAGAAGAGAAGAGAAGAGAAGAAAATGGAATAGAACGAAATGGAATAGAATAGAAATTGGCCCGTACAACTGGGAGCTGTGGGGATGGAGACAAGACTGAATCCAGAGCTGAAAATCCAAAGCTAATAATTGGATTTCTCCCTCCTCTCCCTCCCAACTGTCAGTATGTGCCTCATTCTTGCCTCTTGTAAATGGGCTCCTCTACAAGATAGAGAAAGGGCCTTGGATTCCCAAATCTGCAGCTTCCCAGGCTATCAAGTCCACTGGGGAAATGAAAGCATCTTCCTGCTCTGGCTCCCTTAACAGGGAAGAGCCTTAGTGGACCCCAGGGCGGGGGGGGGCAGTGTCCCAGTCCCCCTGACCCAGTCGCTGGGGCTGGAAGGATGGTGGGATGATTGGTCCAGCCTGGGTCTACTCGAGCTCACCTCCGAGGCTTGACGGAGAGAGGCTTGTTACAAGAATGGAAACGGAGAGCAAGCGCCATGGAAAGAATAGTTTGCATATATCAGGGGCTGTGGTCAGGAGCTAGCCCAGGACGGTTTGCACGAGAAGGGATGCCTGCTCTCCAGGGCCATCCCAGGGGCTGGGTCCTAACAGAGTAGCAGTCTTCACAGCAAATGGGGAGTGGGAGGCCCCCCTCCAGGGAACTTCCCAGCTTCCCCTGCAGGGAGATGCCGAGAGGCAGAAGCCAGAGTGTGAAAAAGAGACAGAGGAATCAGGAATGCAGGGGCCTCTGGGTGGCTCTGCCTGAGAGGCTGGGCTGCTCACCGGTGCCCCCGCCCCCTCCGCCTGCTCTGGGCAATGTGGGAAGAGCCCTGGCTGGTCAGGAGGTGGAGGGTCGCATCCTGCCTGCACCATTAACTAGCTGACTGCGTGACCTGGGCCTCAGTTTCCCCGGCAGTGAAATAAGAAGGTTGGACAGAAGCGGTCTCCACCTCCCGCAGAGCCAGCCCCGGCTCCGCCCATCTCTCCAGGAGCGACAGTGTCCCCAGAAATGTGCCCCAGGAAACTGGGGGAGAAGTTGGCAGGGCAGCCAAAGGTCCCCTCCCCTCCCCCACTGCTCCCCAAACCATTTCTGCTTCCCCCTTTCTTCCCTCTCTTGGCTGCAAAGCACATGCAGATGTGGGGCTGTCGGCCACAATCAGGGGGCTCAGGTGAAGAATGGGGCCTGGCAGCCTTTGGCTTGTACTCGTTTGCCTGAGTGCAATTTCCCCATAATTACACTTCCTAACTTTTCAGCATCTGTGAAAGATCATCTTCTGACACAGCGGAGTCAGGCTCGCGCCGGCCAGGAGGCAAGGCCCTTCGCTCGGAATCATTTTCAACAGGCAGAGAAAACACATTCGCTCTTTCCTTTCCGGCATGAACGACGGTCCCCAGGAGACAAGCCCAGGGCCGCCCGGTGGCTCCGACCAGCCCGTGCCTCGGTGCCTGCCATCGCATCCCCTGCTCTCTCCCGCTGACTCTCCACTGCCTGCCTCAGTTCCCAGTCACCCCTGTCACAGTGTCCCCAACACGGTCACCTGCTCCCAAGTTCACCCTCTCGGACTCCCACTGGACGGCTCCGTCAGTCATTCCCAGTGACATCTCTGCAGGGTCACCCACACCTTCACCCCCTCCTGCCTCACGGCCATGGTCATTCCACCTCCCCAAGCCATCACCCACCCGTGTCCTCTGCTGTCACCTCGTTGCCCACAGCCACACGCCACCACACGTCACCTACAGCGGCACGCCCACACAGACACCATGCTGACTGCTCTTTGCTGCCACCCTGGAGCGGCGTGGAGTCCAGCCGGACACTCCCATGCGTGCCCCCCATGACACCCAACCCCGCCACCACAGGCCCACAAACCCATTTCCTCTCCCTCTCTCAGCCCAGTAGGGGTTCTGTTCTGGGCCACCCCGAACTGGAGGTTCCATGCTGCCTCTCCCGGGACCTCAGATGGTCTTTGTTGACACAGAGGGGACCGAGACTAGAGGCAGACTGAACAGAGGGCCACGGATGCTCTGGGGAGGAAGGAGCTCCAAGAGACCTTGTAAATGCACTGGAGACGTGGCCAGGCCTCCAGCAACACCACAAGGGATGGTCACGGATGCATCGTGCGCAAAGGCCTGCGTGGGGAGGGGGCCCCAGGTGCTGGGATCTCTCTGCGGGGGCCTGCTGGCCCAGGGCTGGGGGCCCAATCCCACCGCCTCCAGGTAAACAGACTGTGAGCCAGGGAAGGCTCTCCTGCTTTGGCTGGAAACCAAATCCCCCTGGGGTGAAGCATGCCCAGATCCTCAGAGAGGGCCCCTCTGCTCTTGCTGTTCCGTGGGAAGGATGGCTCCTCCCAAGACCAAGAATCTAGAAGGGGGCCTGTGGGCGGAGTGTGGTGTCAAGCAAGCTTTTCCTTTTGTCCAGGGAGACAGACATGAGGCCTAGGCTCCTAGTCTGAGCTCACAGCAGACATCACTAATCAACCTTGACACGGAGAGGTTACGTAATTTGGCAAAGGTCACACCTCTGATAAATGAGAGGAGCCAACCTCTGAGCTTGGGCAGCCTGAATTCAGTCCTTGATCTTGACCATTAGGCTTTCCTGTTTCATTCCAGCTCTGGCCGCTAGCGTCAGAAGGGGCCTTCATAGCCTGCAGGGCTCCCCCCCAGAATAAGAGATGCAGACAAACCCTTCAGAGAAGGAGGTAACTGAAAGCAGGGACAAAGGAAGGGATCAGTGCAGACATGAATTCAAAGTCAGGCTCTGCTGGGGTGCCTGGGTGGCTCGGTCAGTTGAGCATCCAACTCTTGATTTCGGCTCAAGTCATGATCTCATGGTTTGTGAGATCGAGCCCCACACTGGGCTCTGTGCTGACAGCACAAAACATGCTTGTGATTCTCTTTCTCCCTCTCTCTCTGCCCCCCTCCCCACTCATACTTCTCTATCTCTATCTCTCTCTCTCAAAAATAAATAAATAAGCTTTTTAAAAAATCTTTAAAAAAAACAAAGAGGAAGGAAATTCTTGCACCTGCGACCAGGGATTAAACCCTGAAAACATCACACTTCGTGAAATGAGTCAGTCATAAAAGACAAATACTGTGCGATCCCACTCATGTAGGGGCACCGACAGCAGTCAGTTCAAAGAGACAGAAGCTGGAATGGTGGGGTGCCAGGGGCTGGGGGGAGGGGAAACCGAGGGGTGTAGAGTTTCAGATCTGCAAGATGAAAAAGTTCTGGAGATCTGTTTTACAACAACATGAATGCACTTAGCACTTACTGAAGTATACGCTTAAAAATGGTCAATTTTAGAGGCGTCTGGGTGGCTCAGTTGGTTAAATGTCTGACTCTTGATCTCGGGTCAGGTCATGATTTCACAGTTTGCGGCTTGAGCCCCTCGCTGGGCCCTCTGCTCTGATAGCAGGGCCTGCTTAAGACTCTCCTTCTCTCTGCCCCTCCCCTGCTCACTCTCTCTCTGTCTCTCCCAAAAAACAAATAAGACAAAAAAAAAAAGAGAGAAGTCAATTTTTGGTATGCATATTTTACCACAGTTTAAAACAAAGCCAAGCCCTGCAAGGGCCCCGTAGCATGTGAGTTGGGTGATGTGGGTGAACAGAGGAGGAGTGGTCCCTGCTGCGGAGGGTCTGAGGACCCCTAAATGGAGCTGGCATCTGAGATGAGGTTTGGACAAGGCCACGTGGGATGGGGAAAGGCTGACGTGAAGACACGCATCATTGCCTGCCCGAGAAACAGTCCCTCCGTCCCTACCTGCCCCTGTCCCCCCGCCCCCCCACACTGGGCTCAAAGGAGAGAATGGGCTGTTCGGACACCTTGAAGGGAGAACCAGTGGGGCATGCTGGAGGGGGGAGGGGCAGCAAACAAGCCTCAGGAGGCCAGAGCAGCACTGAGGTCTCAGTGAGCCCCTGCGCTGGCCTTCGGGCACTCCTTTCCTGGGAGAGCCTGTTCCCAGGGCTCGACCTGTGAGCACCTACTCACAGCTCATATTCTGTGAGCACCTACTGTGCGTCAAGCTGGGCAGGACATGACAGGGAGGGGAATGGGACCAGCGAGAGCAGACCTATCCCATCCCCCAACACAGCAAGGCTGAAGAGCACGGTGGCTGTGGACAATCCCAGGAACCCACGGGGCTCCTGCTCTGCTGTGCTCCCTCCTGGGAATTCCTGTCGGTGAAATCTCACCCCTCCTCGGGGCCAGGATGAGGCCGGCACTCTCCTGCACATGTAGCGAATTTCCCGACAGCCTCGCCGCCCCTGCCCTGGTGCACCTGCTCACACGGCTAGTCCTGGACCCAAGTCTGGGCTCTGCCTCCTGTTAGCTCTGGGGCCTCTTTGTGCCTCAGTTTCCCTGTCTGTAAAAGGGGTATTTAATAGTACCTGATTCGTGGGACCAGGAAACACTAACAGCCATGCTCGGCACACAGTAGGCCCTCAGTAACTCTGAGCTAGTTTTTTTTTTAATTAAAAAAACTTTTTTTTTAAAATGTTTTACTTTTGAGAGAGAGACAGAGATAGAGTGTGAATAGAGGAGGGGCAGAGAGAGAGGAAGACACAGAATCCGAAGCAGGTCCAGGCTCTGAGCTGTCAGCACAGAGCCCGACGCGGGGCTCAAACTCACAAACCGTGAGATCATGGCCTGAGCTGAAGTCAGACGCCTAACCGACTGAGCCACCCAGGCGCCCCGAGCTGGTTTTATCTTCGTCATTATTTCCTGCTCTCCTGCACTCCTCCTCTTGTTCACACTGTCTCTGAGTAAAGACCCATATATGTACTTTGTTCTGTGCATAAAGGATGCCCGTTCAGAGCATGGGGCTGACTTCCATGCTTTCCCTCAGCGGGGTCACTGCTGAGTCGAATAAGCGTCCTCAGACACACGGGGCTGAGCGCTCAGGACACCTTGGCAGTCACATTGTGTCTCCCTTTGATATCCTCCTGGGGAGAGATGCTACCCTAAGATCCCAGAAACTTGAGGGACTTGCCTATACCAGAGCCGGACGGAGTCCGGGTCTTCTGACCCCAGGCTGCACTTTCCCGCCAGGTGCAGGAACAGCTAAGAATGCCACCCGAAGGACAGACGAAGGGGGGTGCTCCCTTGCTGGGCTGCCTTGTGATCTCCAGGAGCAGAGGCAGCAGCCCAGCCGGAGAGAGGGGCCGAAGAGTGGGGTTTGGCGCAGCGAGTGTGTGAGCAGGCGATGAGAGAGGCCTCACCACGTCCCTCCGTTCACTGCCCTCCCCGGGGTGTCACCTGCTCTGACCCTTAGCTTGTGCAAAGGCGAATAGCTCACCCTGGGGCTCTGGTGAGAGGCAGTGTCAGCCCAAGGCATCGTGTCCCCCCACGAAAGAGGGACCGAGGGCCGTGGCAACATCTGGAAGGCAAGTTGAAGGGACTCCCTGTTACCGAGTGCTGTGGAGCCCAGGGTTGTCCTGACACGCCCCCCGCTCCGGACACCGGGCACCCCTGCTCCGTTGTGGGGTGCGTACATGCTGGGAACACAGACGTCCGGGCAGCCCAGCAGGCACCCTGCACAGAACAAATGGGGCGGGGCATCTGGTTTAACACTCTTCCTCTTGGAAGCTGCCAGCTTAGAGTTGTTGGAGGGGCGGGGCCACTCTGTCACCTGGCCAATCACTGTCCCAGCTTCAGGAGTCGGCCTCCACGTCTGGGACGTGCTCCCTCCTGTCACACACACATCACCTGGGCTAACTTCAGGCAGGTGTCTTCTCTCTGAGCCTCAGTGTACACATCCGTCAAAGGACATTTGGAATTAAGACTCTCCAAGGCTCTTCCCTGCCGGGACATTCTCACAAACACCCCCGACCCCACGCAAAGGAGACGGAGGGACCCCAACTGAGAGGCAGCCAACCATGCACCAGGTCCAGCTGAAGGTGCATTCCAGTTGGCAGGAGGCACAGAAAAACAGGGGTGACAAATGTCAGATGGCAAAAATCACTAGGAGCAAATTAAAAAATGATGGGATGTGGGGGCACCAGGTGGCTCAGTCGGTTAGGCCTCCAACTCTTGATTTCGGCTCGGGTCGTAATCTCACAGTTCGTGAGTTCAAACCCCACATGGGGCTCTGTGCTGTCAATGCAGAGCCCACTTCGGGTCTTCTGTTCTCCCCTCTCTCTGCCTTTCCTCCACTCATGTATTGTCTGTTTGAAAAATGAATAAACATTTAGTAAAAACTTATGTAAATTAATTTTTTAAATAAAAAAATTTTCAAATGATGTGATAAAAAGTCAAGAATGTCCAGAATATTCATGGGACCCAGCAAAAGTATAAATGGATGTCCCAACCCATGCCCCGTCTCTCCTACCCGGTCTCCACCCTTTATCCTGAGGGGCGTCACGGGCGGTGTGGACACACAGCAGTTCTGTCCACTTCCTCTGTCACCCACACCACCCACACCACCCAGCCGCCTGTGGCCACCCCTTGGGCCAACCCATAAGGTTGCTCACACATGCAACACGGTGTCCCCCTTGGGGACCAGACCAAGGGAAGAGGTCTCAATGCCTGGAAGCAGGCTCAGGTGTTTGGACAGGGAGTGCCAGACTTCTCAGAGCCCTGAGTGGGGTCTGGACAGGTGGATTCTTCTCCCGATAGGCTCATCACCTTGGCCGTGGACTCCATACTCCACAGCAGGGGCCTCTGCATCAGGTTATAAGGCTGGTCCTATGGGGAGCCACAGGGCAGGGGTGCTGATTAGGTTGAGGTGATGAGGGATGAAGGCCCAGAGAGAGGAGCCTCGGAGCTGAGACCTGATTAAGAAGCAGGCAGCCTGACAGCTCTGGGGGGAAAAAGGCTTCTGGGCAGTGGGCGCCTCCAGCCCTCCCGGCCCTGGCCCCTTGCCCACGCCTCTGGGCCCACCCTTAGCCCCGCCAGGTGGGGAGGGGCCCCAAGAGGCTGCCTGGAAGCAATCTACCCCAGCCCGCTCTCTGAAAGTGAAAGCCATGCCTTTGATAGTCTCCAAATTGCCTTTCTTCCCCGCTTCCTTCCAGAGAGCGCGGCTGCAGAGTCTGGGAGGAGACAGAGAGGAAATCAGCGGAAAGCACCCGGCCTGGGGTTCTCCGGCATCAGACTTAAGGCCTGTGCAGTTGGGCTGCCCTCACCACCCATTTTCTCTTCCCCTGAGCACAGAATCTTGAGACCCAGGCAAGGGTTCTACCCCCCCCCCCCCAGCCTGGAGCCCTTTCTGACCTTTGACTTGTCCCTTTCTCTCTGAGTCCCTGTCCTACCCCTGAAGGGGAAAAATTAAAAGATCTGATGTCTAACTTCCTAACCACACTGCAAGCTTTCATCCCATCCTCGACTCCTCCAAGCACATTTCATGCACTTTGGTGAAGACCCAAATAGTATTCCATTGTAACTCATGTGGCCCCGCATTCTCCAGCCTTCGAAAACATGTCTTGTCTTCAAATCTACATTCTTCCCTTCAAGAGAGGGGGATTACACCCTCCATCCCATCCCATCCTCCGGATTCTGAGCCAAGTTTAGCGACGGATGGATCACCAGATTATGGCGGAAGTGACACTCGGTAACATCCAAGGGTGGGTCAGAGGAGGCCGCGCTGCTGCTCCTGGGTTCCCCAAATACTCGTGCCCAGTGTCCTGCCCCAGTGAGGCTGCCCGGACTGGCTCATGCTGGGAGAGGCCGGAGATTTCTAGAAGAAACAGGTACCTGGCCACCTCCCACCTAACTGTTCCCACCCCTTACTGCTCCAGCTCCAGCCACCATGTGTCCGGACCTAGGAGAGGCCGCAAGCCGGAACCGCCCCGCAAAGCCTTGGGCTCCTGACCCACAGAAATCATGAGAGATACTGAATGGAGTGTTTCTTTTTTTTCTTTCTTTAAAAAAAATTTTTTTTATACATGTATTTATTTTTTGAGAGATAAAGTGAGACAGAGCATGAGCGGGGAGGGTCAGAGAGAGAAGGAGACAGAGGATCTGAAGCAGGCTCCAGGCTCTGAGGAAGCATTCAGCACAGAGCCTGACATGGGACTCGAACCCACTGAACACGAGATCATGACCTGAGTCGAAGTCGGATGCTTCACCGACTGAGCCACTCAAGAGTGTAACAGTGACTGAAACAGTCATGGTCCCCTGAGCCACCTGGGCTGGACATTCTCTGTTTCTCCCCCCAGATCCCTTTCCATCCTCCTCCTGTCTTTCTGGCTCCCAGAGGCCACCTCCCCCCACCCCCACCCCGGCTTCTGTATGAATAGCATCATTGGGGTCCCCAGGCTTCTGGCTCCTGGAGGACTCTGTAGGAAGGCAGGGTAAGGGAGGCATCTATTTCCTGACTTCCTCTTGCCAGGTCCCCGTGGTCGCAAAGCCACTCTATGAAAGGCGACCGCTGCTGTCAGGTTACCCTCGCGGGACTGCTTGTTTTCTGGGTTCCAGCAGCTGCCCCCTCCCATTAGCACTGCAGACCTGGGGGGCAGCCCCCTCCTCTTCCCCACCCCTTTACCCTTCCCTTACCACTGACCATGCTGGTATAAGGAGCCCCTTGGTAAGCTCCCCTCTATGAACCTGCCCAAGCATGTCCCCCCATTCCCACCAGGGCCTCACCTGACGGCTGATGCCAGCCCCAACCATAACTCTGCTCCATCACACGTCCCGCCTGACTGTTCGATGTTGTCCCGATTGGAGGCTGCATCCAATTTATTCAACAAACATTTCTTCACCACCTGCCAGGTAGTCAAGGGGTCAAGGATACAGCAGAAAACAGGGCAGACTATATGCTGATGTGGGGGGAGGGGCAGAGGGCCCAGGTGGTAAACCAGTGAATAAATGTGAGATAATTTTGGGTAGTGAGGAGTGTGTGAAGAAGATAAAGCTAGGTAATGGACGGAGAAAGACACACAGCCTCAGACACCCTGCCCTGGAGACCCACATCTGGAGTGCACATCATGCAGCGTATCCTCCAGGACCGGAAGAGCTACCCTCGAAAACTACATAGCATGGTTTTTGGCTACACAACAGCCTTTCACAACCACTTGAGAATTGGTCAGTTGAAAGGACAAAGGAAGAACTAAAACTCATCATCGTGAACTTCCTGACAGGTTTCCGTAGGTCGAAACCAAGCTGGTGTAACACAGCCTGAGGCGGAATGGAGATCCAATATGGAGGAAACCAAAATGGCGGACGTCATCCTGAACACTTCTCCAGAATCCACCTCTGACGCCCTCCCTCCGCCCCTTGCACATCGGCTCTGAGTTGAGCTCTGCTTGCCTTGGGAAGATGATGGTGAAGGCCAGAGAGGGGCTCTAAGGAAGTGGCCAAATCTCTGTCAGCAAAGAACAGAGGCGCCAGGCAAGGCCTCTGAGGCCAGAGCTCCCTTCTCTCCTCAGAAGCAGAGGGGCAGTTCCCATGACACCCGCCCTGGCCTGCACCCCAGCTGGGCACACACAATACAGCCACTTGTTTGAGACCCCGCCAAGGCCATAGGCCTTGTTGCCCTGAGAAGGGCTGGAATGAGCAGAAGATCTGGGCCACATTTTCCGGCTCTGGGGAGCTTTCTTCCAGCGTGGCCGTGGCTCCTCTACTCACGGACACTTCCTTGGTCCTGTCAGAGCTGTTCCAAAGCTTCTTCCCACCTGGAATTCTTACCTCCTCCTCTCTGGTGCTTCTAATCCTAGAACACTACGGTCGGAAACTCTAACTTTACGGATGAGGAAGATTCGGCCCAGGGAGTAGACTGTGTTGGCCAACCTCACCGACTTGGTATAAGAATCCAGCAGAATGCAGGCCACTGCATTGTGTGCTCATATGCGCACATGTGGGTGCCCTCAGCAGGACCCAGACAGCGCCTTCCCCAAGCAGGACCCAGACAGGTACCTGCCATGAGGTCCATGAGCCTCGCCCGCATTTCATGAGGCCGGCCCAAGCCCACCTCCAGGATGTCCACCCGAGCCTCCTGTGCCCTCTCCCCATTCTCCCGAGAGCCCTGGCTGACTCTGCCAGTCTGTGCATCAGGGGTGTCCATCTTATTCTCTGGTTGCTCTTGTGAGTGAGTTCAGCTCCCTAGAGAGAGTGGGACTCCTATTTTCTTCTCTCGTCTCCACCAAATTCTCAGCCCGGATACACACCAGCTCTTGGGTAAATGCTTCTGGCTTGGTTAATTCATTAATGGGCAGCGTCTTTGGTTTTCCCCAATTGAGCTGTCTCTCCCCTTGCCCAGGAGGAAGGAGAGAATTTTCAACTGCAGAAAAGAAGCGAAGATAGAGTATCTCTGATGTTCCACACTGTGTCCAGCTCATTTCGGTTCCCAGGATTCTGAGTGAGTGAGTGGGTAGGTGGGCGGCACCATGTCCTATGTGGTCACAGGGGCTGTTCCAGGGATCCAAACTCTTGAAACAGTGCCTCTGTGGGGAGTCCCCGGAGGCTGGCTCCAGAGCCGGATTTGGGGAGAGCCCCAGGCCTGCGAGAATCCAGTGACCCTGGTTATAGGATATGAGGCAGCCATATCTAAACCTCCTCCTTTTGCTGGGAGCCCGACACTAGCCCTAGCCCCTCTCTTTCCTGCCACTGACCAGAAGAGAAAGGTGACAAGGGACCATGATTCTAGTCCACAGTGAGCTGCCTGAGGCCTCCTGTTTCCGCAGGGCTTTTCTTCTGTGATTTTCAGAGCCTTCTCCTTTTTTAGCTTCTTTCTTCAGTTTCTTTCTGGTTGGTTTATGAATGGTAAACGCAGTGACGTCAGTCCGGCTTGTCCCAGAAGAACCCCCTCCTTGGTCTTGGCTCCCTTGCCCACTCCCTGGGTGACCCACTGGCCAGCTGGCTGCTGCCCCGGGGGGTGGGGTAGGGAGACAAAGGCCCCCTCTTTAGATCCGGCCATGACCTGTGCTCACTGGGGCTTTTACGCATCCCTGCCATTCCTGCCTTTATCAGATTAACTTTAATTAGACAAATGAAAATCACATGGGGCAAAGGGACAGGAAACCCTGTGCTCTCGGGAGCGCCTTTCAACAAAAGGATGGGGGCTGGGCAGGCACTGGGGAAAGAGACGGACAGTTGGCTGGGGGCACCCACATGTGCGCGCATGAGCACACAAGCGCCTTCCCCAAGCAGGACCCAGACAGCTACCTGCAAAGGCATGAAGTCCCCTCACTAACTTGGAAAAGCCGGAGCATTCTGTGAGTCAGAGACCAGATCCCTTTGGAAACCTGCCAAAGGCTCTCAGAGCAGTGTTATCCAATAGATATATAATAGGAGCCACACCTATGAGCCACATATATAATTTAAAATGTTTAAGTGTCCACATTAAACATTTTTTAAAAACTTATTTTAGTTTCTTTAATGTTTATATATTTAAGAGAGAAAGAGTGTGCATTGGGGAGGGACAGAGAGAGGGAGAGAGGGAGAGAATTCCAAGCAGGCTCTGCACTATCAGTGCCGAACCCCATGCGGGGCTTGATCCCATGAACCGTGCGATCATGACCCGAGCCAAAATCAAGAGTTGGACGCGTAACGGACAGAGCCACCCAGGTGCCCCAATAATCATTTTAATAACATATTTTATTTAACTGAATATATCCAAAATATTATCATTGCACCATGTAATCAATAAAAAAAATTAATGAGATATTTTACATTCTTTTTTCATGCTAAGCCTTCAGCGTCTGCTGTGTATTTTACACGTACAGCCCATCTAATTTGGACTAGCCCCATTTCAAGTGTTCAGTAGCTGCATGTGGCTACTGGCTGCAGTACTTAGGGTGACCAGGGTCCTGGGTGTCCCAGGACAGTTGTGGTTCCAGCACAGATGGTCCCGTGTCCTGGGAAACCCCTCGGTCTGGTAAACCCGGACGGCCGGCTGCCCTACATTGGAGAGCAGAGCTTTAGACCTTCTCCCCAGAAGCTGCCCTGCAATTTAAAGAGGTTTGCTGTCATCTCATGATTTTTAGTTGGGGACCCCCTGGTCCCCTTTTGTAGATAAAGAAAGAGTGACACAGGAAGGGGAGGGGACGCGCCCAAGATCACATGGTAACTTTGCAATTAGAGCTGCATGGAGAACGCGGGCTTCCCGATTTCGGGGTGCTCTGTGCTAGCCCACAGGGGGTGCGTGGTAAGAGCACGGCCCGTGTCTATGGGTTCCTGAGTGTAGACAGCACCAACAGGGGTGGACCTGGGACCTGAGTGCTGTGGTCCTTTAGGTTAGCCAGGCAGCCTCTCAGCCACACAGCCGGGCTGGCTGCTGTCTGTCCCACACAGGGAAGCGGGGGCAAAACCAATGGCAGTATTTCCCAAAGACGACACACACCCCCTTCGTGGCGTGTGTGGTGTTAGTGGTTAGTGATTTCGACTCCCAGAGTGGGAAGTCTGGCTCTAAACTTCCGACTAGTCAAGGAGAAAGTCTTGGTATGTGGGTTAGGATGTCTGACACCAACACTTGCTGGTTCCTCTTTATTTTTTTTTAAATTCACTTATTTATTTTGAGAGAGAGAGTGAGGGAGAGTGGCGGAGGGGCAGACAGACAGGGAGAGAGAGAATCCCAAGCAGGCTCTGTCCGGTCAGCACAGAGCCCAACATGGAGTTCAAACCCACAAACCGTGAGATCATGACCTGAACTGAAATCAAGAGCCTGATGCTTAACCGACTGAGCTTCTGGTTCCTCTTTCCGTGGGAAGACAGCCTCGGGCTAGGAGAAAGCACCCATGTGCTGAAGATTTTTTTGTTTGTTTTAAAATTATAGATTCACAGTAGGTTGCAAAGATCATTCAGAGAGGTCTCCCGTACTCTTCACCCAGTGTGTACTGAAGAACAGGATCAGACCCAGGAGATCAACATTGGTTCTGCGGACAGTGTGTGCGTTTGGTTACATATGGTTACACGCCACTGTTTCAGGTTCTTGTAGATTCTTGGAACTACCGCCACACTCTAGATCTGCCTAGGTTTTAATGACATTGTTTCATTTCCTTTGTGTTCCTTTTCACTGCTGTAGTCTCTCCTCACAATTGATACTGTTTTTCCACATACAGTCATGACATAACATTTCTTTTTTAATTAAATTTCCTTTAGTAAAAAGAAAACAGGGGGGTGACTGGATGGCTCAGTCAAGTTAAGCCTCCAACTCCTGATTTCAGCTCGGGTCACTATCTCACGGTGTGTGAGTTTGAGCCCTGTGTTGTCAGTGCAGAGCCTGCCTGGGATTCTCTGTCTCCCTCTTTCTCTGCTTGCTCTCTCTCTCTCAAAAATAAATAAATAAACATTAAAAAAAGAAAACAAAGACATGGATTTGAGGAAATGTATCAAGTAAACAAGGACATAGATTGTACTCAGGAATGACAAAGTGGCCCAAGTGGCATGCAAATAAGAACTGTATGGAGCATTTACAATGTCCCAGGTGCTGTTTTAAATGCCTTACATGTCACATGTCACTTAATCTACCCAACAGGCCTTTGAGGAAAGCTCTGCTTTTATTGTCCCATTTTACAGGCAAGGAAAGTTAAGATATATTTTAAAAGTTCAGAACCATCGACCTAGACTTTTTTACACAAATACAGCATCATTCATGGTTTAAAAACATGTAGATATACCACACATAACTTTCAAAGCCCCAGTGAGACTAAACAAAACAAACTAGGACCCAATAAGCAATGTTACTCTTTAGGGGACCTCAAGATCACGGTAAGTCAAGGCATCCAGGTGAAGCCTTAAGAACTCCACCGCTGGGCCTCTGCTTCGGCTGAGGGAGGGACCATGCACTCTGGCTCAGAGGGCACAAGCTCCGATCCTCAGGAAGAGTGGGCGGAAGTAAAGAAGAGAAAGCTCTTTGGCCTGGAGCCCTGGGTCCAAGGTCTCTTCAGGATTTACCCTCAATTCCCTAATAGCCCAAGAAGCTAAGGATCACAAGGTCATCCTGGTTCCTTAGCCACACCCTGATTGAATCATAAGGTGGAAGGGACAGCAGACACTCCTCCCCTTTGCTAGAGGAGAGCAGAGTGGCCAAGGTCATTGTACAGATGAGGGTGGAGGCAGACCCTATCTACCCACATGGAAGCAAAGGGTGACCTCCGCTGTCCACGGTCAAGGCCAGATTTCAGCAGGTGTTTGTTGAGTGAGGAAACGGATAATCTAGGTGTTTGACCTAGCTCTCACTTCCCCACCATTACCCTCTGCCTCATCCTAAAGTAGAGGATGTAAAATGTTAGCGGCCTCAAGGGCTAATAACTGCACATTCCTGGGGCCACCTTAGGAGATTCGGAGTCAGGAGATTAGAGAGGAGCCTGGGAATTTGAGTTTTAGGCAATGCTTCCCCTCTTCCCAGCCCACATGAGCTTCTGGATAGAAGCAAAGGTGATGCCCATGCAAGTGTTTTGACCCGTGATTTTCCTCTGGACCCCCTCCCACACCCTGGCTGCAGAGCACCCCCTGGCGGAGAGTCCTGGCATTGTTTGGAAACATGCCGACTCCGCCCCTCCTCTGGGACCGTTTACCCAGCTAGGGGGGTGCGTAGAGGGGGGCGCCTGGTCCCCCCCTTAGCATCCCGCCCCCAGGGCCCACCAGGCTTAGTCTGAAAGAGCTGATGAATGTCCATTACCGCAGCAGGCCCCATAAAAAGGATTATGGGGTGTTGCTGAGTTTACAAGGCTGCTCTTGTAAAGCTGCCAGACTTGGGGTGGCCACAGCCCCTATGGAAGAAGGACGAAAAGGAATTTTCCCTCCACCCAGTGCCACACACCCAGTCACTTTCATGGGAACTTCTGTGGCCTGATTGCAAAAATGGCAGACCGTGATTCAGAAGACCCTGACCAAATGGAGAGACTGCAGCTCACCGCTGACCCCCTGGACCTTTCTGGGCCTCAACTTTCCCATCTGTGAAGTGGGCCTTTCTCTCACCTCCCAAAGGTGGTTTTAGGGTGACTCAGTTAAGCCCTTGGCGTTGACAGAACTGTCAGAGGACCCACATCAGAGAATCTGAGTGGTGAGGGTATCTCTCCTGGGAGAAGTTGGGGACAAGAGGTGTGCCACTGCTCTCTGTTCCCATCACTGCTCGGGTCCCTGTGTGTGAGGAGTGTGGCCTCAGAGGCACGGCAGGGGGGCAGGGGGGTGCTGTAGAGAAGAGGGGGCCAGGGACAGCCCCAGAGACCCCCAGCCTCTTGGGCAACTGGCAGGCTGGCTTCCTGGCTGCCCACACCCATTCCCAAGCCTGGTTTGTGTCTGGCAGGAAGCACCAGGCTGGTGGGAGCTGCTGGCCCTGCTCGGAGGGCCGGGCTGGGGTCCCAGGAGCACCCCCGCCCGTGCTTGATCTTCAGCACGCCTTCCCCTGTTGGCCTCCACACCTGGATTGCCTGTGTCAAGGCCTTTCAACATGATCAAACCCAGAGTCCCGAGCCGGGGACAGCTTGGCAAGTGCGAGGTGCAACTGGTGTTTCACATGAGCACTTAGGCCGTCAATAACCAGGCGGCCCCAGAGCGGGGTGGGGGTGGGGACCGAGCCGCCGCTCCCGGAGAGCTCCATTCCCATTCCCGGCCCATGTGTGCAGACAGGGATTGAGTCTTGTTGGCGAAGGACCAGAGAAGCAGTCTGCCAGTGGTGCCAGTGAGGGGGTGGCGACCGGGGCCAGAGCCTCCGAGAGGGTGCAGCCCAGCCATGGGGACTGCAGCCTAGGCCACCTGGGCCCTCAAACTGATGATAGCCATAGAGAGCCAACACGGTGCTGTGTGAGCCCTCTGCACTGTAGCACTGTCCCCTACAACAGACCACAGCTGTGCAGCCCCTGCCACAGGCGAGGGAGCAGAGGGGCTCAGGCTAACTGAACTGGCCAAGGGTACAGAGCTGGCACCAGGGCTCAACCCTGGCACTGAGGTCTTTTAGGAACATGTCTCCACTTCCCACATGGGGGAGCATGTCCCGAGTGACGAGCAGACTGAAGGACAAAGACCAGAAAGCCTCCCTTGTGTTTTTGCCCACATGGCAATTTCTGTTCCTGGCATGTGCAGGCGGTTCTGCCCATCCCAGAAGCTTCTCGCCGTCCCTCCACATCCACCCAGGACTTCCATGGGCACACCTGGGCAAGAGCAGTCGTGCAAAAACTTAAACACACACACACACACACACACACACACACACACCCAAAACTGCCTTGAGTAAACATCAACTAAAATAATTGCTTCCAATAACAGGCTTTGGTTCATAACATGTGCTTTGCATGCCCTTGGGGAAATGGCTTTGCCTCTCTGAATGCCTTGGGTTGTCTTTCTGCAAAATGGGTTAACAGTGGCTCCTGCCACATGGGATCACACTGTGGCAGCCCTGAGCCTGGCACTTAGGCAATAGTTGATAAACCTGTGGACTGTCGCTGTTGTCCTAGGCAAGCAAGGCGCAGTGTGGGCGGCCCGGGGCACCAGAAGCATCCTGGAGCGCAGCCATGATAGAGCCATGGAACCTTGCCTCTGGGAGAACCACCCATAGCTTGGTGACCAGAATAATGGGGGACCTCTGGTCAAATACCCTGCCGAGGATGCAGAGGTTTGCAAGAGGAGGCTGAGGTCAGGCAGGGCCCCGCTTAGGAGGAGCCTGAGTGAGGAGCAGGGGCCCAGGCAGAAGTATCAAGGGCTAGAAGTATCAAGCCCAAGTTACGGCAACTCCGGCATCTCCTCCCCTCCCTCACCTCACATGGTGTCCAGGCCCTACTCAGGGGCAGCTCCACTGGTCTCCAGGCCCCACAAGCTGATGGGGCCCCCCTAGAAACCCTCATGCTGCTCAGGGCTGTCCAGAGGCCAGAGAGGAGGTAGAGATGGGCCTAGGCCAGGCCCCCTGAGCTAGGTGATGCGCTGGACCCACGCCAACCCACACAAACTTGTTCCAACTCGTGAACCTCACCAACACGTTTTCAGGAATTTCACCCTAACAAATTCAATGATAGGAACATACAGTTAAATACATTATATTGAAACAGAGGTAACAAAGAACCAAAACTCATCACTTCCTGGGGATACGGTTGAGGTTCCAAATTCTGCTCAGGTCATGATCTCATAGTTTGAGGGTTGGAGCCGGGCATTGGGCTTGGAGCTGACAGCGCAGAGCCTGCTTCAGGTTCTCTGTCTCCCTCTCTCTCTGCCCCTCCCCTGCTGGCGCTATCAGGTACATACATTTACTATCACCAGTGCCGGGGAGATCATTTATATCATGACGCGTGCATGAAGTGCCCCGCAGTGGTACACAGAGTCAGAGCTCTTCCCAGCTCCACCTTCTGGGATATTGTCTTGGTAGTCTGAAGTAGGCCTTGGGGAGTCTTCTATTTGGGCAATCAGCAAACCCTCCACATTCGCGGGGACCCCTCCCCAGGCACGGTGTTAAACATTCAGGAGCACACCCACACCCGCGGGGCGCTGTGCTGCGATGGGTATCTGGGCTCACCCCCTCCAAGCTCCCCCCAACCCCCCCACCTCCCACCCACCCCCCCTGCAGGGGAGGGATGCAAGGCCTTTCTTCCCTACTGGGATTTACTTCCACCCCAGACCTCCAGGGTTTATTTTAGAACAAGTGAGGAGGCTCCGCAATTGATTGGATCCATTGTTCCCCGTCCAGCAGGGAGACTCCGCCCCGCATTATCCATGGCCCCTCCCAGCGGCTCGGAGGCTCCAAGACCGGAGCTTGGGAGCGGCCTGGCGGTACCGCAGCCCTCCGCCTATTGTGAGCTCTGATCTGAGGATCTTGGGGATTCCTTGTCCCTGGGCCTCAGAACCCACTGGGGAGCAGCCTGTTTATGGTAAATGATGCCTGTTTGCTTTGATTTCTAGTTCAGACCCTGGGGCCGCTACTGTGTCCCCATAAATTAAAGGCTGCTTATATTTGAGGGAATTAAGCAAGACTGTGAAGCCCTGGGAACGGCGGGGCCTTCAGAGAGGGCAGACATGGCGTGTATCATGTCCACACCAAGGCCGGGCCCTTGGGCTGGTGTCTCTGGACTTGGGGACCAGGGTGACACCGCATCTGCTCTAGACCCACATACTGGGTAGGAAGAAAAACAACAAAACTCCATGACCGCTTGTTTTCCCCTTCCCTTTTCCAGTCTTTGGTCAAACTGTTCTTCCCGTCCAGGTGGTTCCCCCCGCCCCTGCACCCCGACTGTCACACACCCCAAACTGAGGGAGGGTCTCGATCTTTCTTTCAGGGTCCAGCCCAGGATAAGCATGATAATGTCCAGGATGCACCTAGTCTCAGAGTTTACAAAGCACTCTCACATGCTTAATTTTTTTTTTTAATGTTTATTTTTGAGAGACAGAGCGTGAGCAGGGGAGAGGCAGAGACAGAGGATCGGAAGAAGACTATGCGGACAGGCTGACACCAGCGAGCTCCCTGTGAAGTTCAAACTCATGAGCCCATGAGACCAAGATCTGCACGAGACTGACACTTGAAAGATGGAGCCACCCAGGCGCCCCAATACTGTTTCTTCTTTTCGTTGTGTTAAATGCATGTAACACAAAATTTACCACCTAACCATTTATTACATTCACATTGCTGTGTGGCTGGTCCCACCATCCATCCCCCTAACTCGTTACAAATTATCAATCGGAAACTATCTATTTACCAATAATTCCCAGTTCTCCCTTCTTCCCAGCGCCTGACGGCCATCATTCCACTCTCCGGCTTTTTGATTTTGACTACTCTAAGCACCTCACGTAAGTGGACTTACACGATACTTTTGAGACTGGTTTATTTCACGTAACATAATGTCCTCCAGTTTCATCCATGTTGTAGCATATTGCAGCGGTCCCTTCCTTTTTAAGGCTGAATAATATTCCATTGTACCACACTTTCCTAATCTATTCATTAGTCGGTAGACGCTTGGTTGCCTCCACATTTTACGATTGTGAATAATGCTGCTATCAACACGGGTGTGCAAATATTTCTTTGAGACCCTTCTCTCAGTTCTTTGAGGCATATACTCAAAAGTAGAATTGCTGGCTCATGTGATAATTCTATTTTTAATTTTTTGAGGAGCCGGCAGACTGTTTTCCGTGGCAGCCATACCATTTAACATTTCCACCAACAATGCACAAGGGTTCCAATTTCTCCACATCTTCACCAGCACTTGTGTTTTGTTTTAGGGTGTTTTTTTTTTTTTTATAGTGGCCATTGCTATGGGTGCGAGGTGGTCTCTCACTGGGGTTTTGCTTTGCATTTCCCCGATGATGAGTGACACTGAGCATCTTTTCATGTGCTTATTGGCCATTGGTATATCTTCTTTGGAAAAACTGTCTCTTCAAGTCCTTTGCCCGTTTTTGAATTTTTTTCTTTTGTTGTGTTGAGGAGTTTTCTCTATATTCTGGTATGAACCCCTTAGCCGAGGTATGATTTGCAAATGTTTTCTCTCATTCTGTGGAGGTGCCTTATCACTCTGTGGACAGTGTCTTATGAGGCACAATACTTCTAGTTTTCATGAAATCCAATTTGCCTATTTTTGTTTTTGTTGCCCGTGCCTTTGGTGTCATATCCAAGACATCATTGTCAAGTCCAGTGTCGTGAAGCTTTGTCCTATGATTTCTTGTTTTCATGTTAGGGGAGCCTGGGTGGCTCAGTCGGTTAAGCGGCTGACTTCGGCTCAGGACATGATCTCACAGTTCTTGGGTTTGAGCCCCATGTCGGGCTCTGTGCTGACAGCTCAGAGCCTAGAGCCTGTCTTCTGATTCTGTGTCTCCCTCTCTCTCGTCCTTCCCCTGCTCATGCTCTCTCTCTCTCAATCTCTCTCTCTCAAAAATAAATAAAACACTAAAGAATTTTTAAAAAAGAGTTTGACCATTTCAGGTCTTATATTTAGGTTCTTGATCCATTTTAAATTAATGTTTGTATATGGTGTGAGGTAAGGGTCCAGTTTTATCCTTTTTCCAGCACAATTTCTTGGAAAAAAACTGTCCTCTTTCCATGAAATGGTCTTGGCACCCTTGTCAAAAATCATTTGACTGTATATGCAAGAGTTAATTTCTGGGCCCTCTAATCCAGTTCATTGGTCTATATGTCTGTCTTTATACCAACACCACAGTGCTTTAAATACTGTAACTTTATAGCAGGTTTTGAAATCAGGAAGTGTGAACCCTCTACTTTCATTCTTTTTTTAAAGATTGTTCTCACCATCCAGGGTCCAGTCCCGTGCTTGATTTTACTGCATGTGTCATTCAACAAATACCTAGTAAGTCCCCACCCTTCACTGTGTTCTGGGCCCTGGGACTGGACGTGTGTAGCCCTACACTCTGGTGTGCTGGAGTTATGCTCAGGGGTGATGTCTGAGAGGGGCGGGGCCCACAGCACAGCACCTCCATTTCACAGATCAGCACACAGAGGCTCAGCAAAGTAAAGCAACTTAGCTGCCAAGTCACAAGGCTGGGGTGAATGGAGTCTGAAACTTCCAGCTTTCTGACTCCCTCCTCCACCCTGACCGGCTTCTATCTCTGGTCCCCAGACAGCGGTGAGAAGAGGAGGGAAAAACCTAGGTAGGGCTGCCACTCCCCAGGACTCTGAGGGTCTGTCCGAACATCTAGAGGGCGTCTTCAGGCATTTTGTGTCCGTGTGTGATAGAAGTCCCCTCCCAGCTCAAGGCCCCTTTGGCAAAGGCTAATGACACTGTGTAAGATTTTGTGGCCGCAGCTCAGAATTCCCTTGCTCTTCCTCTCAACCTCTATCACTTATTTTTTCTCTCGTATAACGGAGATTTGTGGGCAGGACTTGACATCCAGGTTGCCCCTGTGCTCCTTGGAGGCGGCATCCCTGACATACTGTCTGGAACTTGCATGACGCCCAGTGCAGGGCCAGACACACAGAGGAACTCCAAAAAGTTAGTGTTCTCCTCTGTCCAAAAGTGGTCTGGGTTGCCACTATCAGATGGAGGGAACTTCTCCCCAGGACCTGGGAGGGTCAGGAGACCTCTGGGCTGGCTGTGAACTTGAAGAGTGCGGGTATATATCCTTCCATGCTCTAGATGTAAGGGCAGCACAGAGATCTGCTTTAAAAGAAAACTGCCCACGTCCATCCCTGATGCCTGGGCACTCCCGGGAGCTGCAGGGCATGGAGTTTCAGGTCTTGGTGACACCCATCAGAGGGGACTGACACATACACCCCCCCAGCTCAAGGGGACACCAAGGCCCAGAGAAGGGAAGCCACTTGGCTGGAGTCTGGCCTTCACTTATTGCCTTTCTGAGGCAAGCCCTTTACCCTCTTGGTAGTTCCATCACGTGCACATGGGCGTGCAACTATCGCTTGGAGGAGGCCCTAATGTCAATTCTGGTGGCTCCATCCCCAGAGGGGAATCGCTGAGTCACGTGGTACTTCCGTTTTTTTAATTTTATGAGTAACCACCGTACGGTTTCCTTAAGGGTTACACCGCTTTCCGTTCCTTCCCCGCAGTGACTCGTTATGTCCCTGTGAGGTAAGGTCATCATCCTCCGTCTCGGGTGGGTAGACTGAGGCTGCCTTACCCAAGGCGGAGGCTGGCTGCCGAGGTGACCTCCCGCCCCTCCCCCCACGCCGCCCCCTACTTCATGGGCTCACCAGCGGGGGTTAAGGTAAGGGAGACTGTGGGGCACTGTCACTGCATGCCAGCCCCGGCGTGACGGCCAGTCAGGAGCCCTTTCTTCCGAGGGAAGTAGCATCGAAGAGCGCTTC
The DNA here is from genome assembly GCA_004023845.1 of Helogale parvula. NCBI lineage: Eukaryota > Metazoa > Chordata > Mammalia > Carnivora > Herpestidae > Helogale > Helogale parvula. Next base: position 135,999 of record PJEM01003057.1, on the reverse strand, counting down.
TCAGTGTCTATATCAACACCCAGATCCCAAGGATGGCTGAATCCTTTTGCTGTTCAAAAGTTTTAGTGACACGTGGCATACATGAAGCAAAGTCTTAAGTGGACGGCTCAGTGAATATTTGTGTTTGTATGTATTGGGGTATCCATCCTTCAGATCAAGAAATAGAATATTTCCGGCACCCCAGAAAGGTCTCTCTGTCCCCTCCCCCACTAATGCTCTCGCAAAAGTAACCGTCAACTGGGAAGTATATACTTACACACACTCAGTACGTGCTGGTTGGTACTGGAGCTGGTGGTAGCATCCTTAGCCCAATTTCCAGGACCTTCTGCCAGCTCAAGGCCGCACACTGGAAGGCAGTGCCGAGGGCTGGCTCGCTAGGTCCATGAGCCACGTAATCCTTCGTGGGGGACCTTGAAAGCCTATTGTCAGCACCTTCAGTTCTTATTTTGGTCCTTGAAGGGTTTCTGGCCTTTGGAGTGTTCCCTGGGAAGATGCCTGCACCCGGGAATGGACAAACTGTCCACTCTTGGGAGTGGAGCTTTTTCATTCATTCCCATTTTTCAGATTAAGAAACTGAGGCTACGTTGGAGCCCATGAAGGTACCAGTTGCTGTGGCTCTTGGAGCCTGGTCTGAAACCAAAGCCCCTGAAGGTACCCGTTGCTCGACCCTTCCTAGGAGGGCCCCAGAGTTGTTACCTATTAATAGGTCTTCAGTCTCATTGGGGTCAGAACAGCTACCTACGTGGACAAGAGCCCCCCCTCCCCGGCCCCGTCCTGAGATCACTGCTCCAGGGAGTGGTGGGAGGCAAGGCCACTCTGCCAGGACCCCCTTGGCTCCACAAGGCTGGCTGTCTCTACCACTCCAAAGGGCCTCGCCCTCCCTGTTTCCCATCAATGCCACAGCGTGCCTGAAATATTAGGAAAATAGGGCTGAGTATTAGGTAATGACTGTCCAATTTATTCTGACAGCGAGAACCAGAGGGAGGAAATTGACACTGGTGATTTACTTAGGCCCTGACAACCTTAATTAATCTTTACTCCTTTCCAGAAAGCAGGGATCTGCTATGGCTGTGTGAGCTCTGGCGGAGGCCTCAAGTGTGCTGACCGCCTTCGGTGGCGTGGACCAGGCCGCCAGCTCGGGGAGGTCAGACGGACACAGCATGACTCCCAGACAAACCAGAAGCTCCTCTTGGGTCCCTCCAGCCAGGGCCAGCCTCTGCATCCTGCTTAGCTCCTCCAAGGGAGGCAGAGGAAGCCAGAAAGTCTCTACCCACTTCTCAAAAGGGAACACTGAGGCCTGGAGAGGGGCCTCATCTTGCCTAAAGCCCGCTGTGAATCAGCCCCACAGTCCTCTGGCAAGCCAGAAGGTGCCATGCCTCAGCAGCGAGGTTGGCCACATGCTGCCCGTGGCCTTCCGTGGGCACATTAGGGAGAGGACAACCCAGCTGGGATCATCTGAGACCCGGGCTTCCTGTCACCACCCCGGACACCACTGTGTCAGAGTTTGCCAGTCCCTCCAGGTTCTGCTGGGCCACGAAGGCAGGGCCAAGGCTCCCCACCAGCATCCCTACCCCGACTGCCCCACCAGGAACCCCCAACGCCGTCACTCCATCCCTCCATCCTCCAACAAAAGCTTCCCCAACTTTCAGGGCTCCCGAGTTAGGGTTGGTTACATGAGTCTCTGACTTCTCAAACCAGCCCTGGGCACCACCCTTCAGTGTGTGTCTTTGAGCTGGCAGAAGGTTCTGGACCTTGGCCCAAGGATGATAACAGCAACGACAGTAACAGCCAGCCCATATTGAGCGTTTCCATGTGCTAAGCCCTTGATTACCGTGTAAGCACGATGGTATTTGGGGTCCTTCAACACCTCTGTGAAGAGTGGACCATCATCACCCCTTCTCTCAGAAGCAGCTGCTAAGATTCGGTGAGGGTCAGTCAATCCGCCAAGGTCCCCCAGAACTGGATCCCAAGGCTGACTGTCCTCCCATGTGGCCCCACGGCACTGTCCTGTCCTTGCCTCAACACATCCATCCCTGCTGTGACTAACAGAACCCTGGGGACCCCCAGGGCAGGCGACACAAAGATGGCGACCCTCCCTGACGTCATCCGGGCTTCTCTGTCCCCTTTGCTTCCCAGCTCCCTGCGCTCAGGCCTGGACTCTGTCAAACATGGTGGAGGCTGGCCAGCAAGGCCCTGCATACCTGTGGGCAATTAGGAAGGTCCCTTGGTGGGCATGACTCATCCTCCAGCTATTCGGGAGGCTTCAGGAGGCCCAGGGTGGCCCCCTCCTGCCTGTCCACTCTAATTGCAGGTGGTACTCTCCAAAGCCCCCACGGTCCCCAGGCTTGGCATGGTTCCACCGGATGAGGAGAGAATTGGACATTGCACCAGCCCATGCTACTCACACTCTTTCCTCGTTGGGTCCTTTTGCTGCTCCTATGAGCCTCAGTGTCATCTCCCATCTCCCGTAAAACGGGGACATTTGTGCCCACCCCATGGGGAATGTCCAGAGACTCCAATGACAGGACCTGGAGGTATGCTGTGCACGACAGCTTTACTAACAAAATGTAAGTCACGTTTCCATTAATAGCGTTAACTAGAGAGGTTTCTGGATGTAATAGAAACAAAAGCAAACAGACAAAAACACACGCTTTGGAGGCAAAAGGCACGGATTTGCATTGGGCTGTGCCCCTCACGGTCTTGGTGCTTCTTAGGCTCCAGACTCAGTTTCTTTATCTGTAAAATGGGCTTCATGAGTTTGGCCTTGCAGGATTGTTCTGATCCCATGAATTTATAATCTGTGTCATCTATTTCAAAAAAGCAACATTCTTTAACGAAATGGTAGCATCTCTAAATGCCCAGAACTAGGGCCTGGTCGGTAACTAGGACTGGCTTGCCCACCCGTTGGCTTCATTTCTGTCGGGTCCTTGTGTTACGGATGAGGAAACAGAAGCTCAAAAAGTGGCTCGTTCCAGGTCACACAGCTGGTGAACTGGCAGAGTCAGAATTGGAGCCTGGAGCCCAGGCTGCACCAGCCCCTGGGAGGAAGAAACCAGTGGGAGCCTCAGCCTGCCCCCACCCCCACCCAGGACTGGCCGAGGCCTCCGGGGAGCCCCCGGGCCTCCTCCCGGCCCGCCCTCATCCTCCCGGCCCAGGCCGCCCAGAACCCCAGCGTCCCGGCAAAGGGCGCCAGTGCCCGCCCTGGCGCCACACGGAAGGTCCCAAGCTGCTCGGGGAGCCGGCTTCACACTCAGGGCCGCCTTCCCACAGAAACGTGTCAAAAAGTCAATTTGATCCCTGTCTGCCCTGTGTGTTCCCACAGCCCGTCCTGCCTCCAGCCCCTGAGGTCTGCGGCCTCCCAGTGGCTCCAGAGGCGGGGCCGTCACTCTAGCATTTTCCATGGATTCATTTCCAGCAAACAGAGGCCTCTCCTCCCCGCCGCACCCGACTGCTGCCATGGCAGGGGGAGGGCAGCCGGGCACCGGCCTCCCTCTCTGCACCTTTCAAAGAGGTGAGGTTCCAGGGGGGGAAGGAGCCACAGCCTCACTCCTCCGTCCCCCATCACTGCCTCCTGGGGGCACGGCTAAGAAGCCTGCTGCCTAAATACCACCCCCCACACCCCCACCCTTCCCACCCGCTCTGTAGCCAGGACCCCAGGGCCGCTTTCCCCCTGTCCAGTCAGAAGGATGGAGGGCAGAGATTAGCTAGGAGCCACCCTGAGTATTTTCCACTGGGAAGAGACGCTGGGCTGGACGATGTGTTTACTCATGAAGATCCCAAGAACAATGCTCCCAGTGGGGGAGATTCTTCTGGGCAGACTCAAGTGAGACCTCAGGGCTTTCCAGAGCAAATGTAGCAAAGATTCCCAGAGAGAAAGAAACAGAAACAAAAAGCACTTACTCCGCTCATCTCCTTGCCTGCCTGGTCTTGTTTAATCACACTGCGCTCCTTCTACAGATGAGGAAGCTGAGGTTTGGTGGCACAAACACAGGGGCCATAGCTTCTAAGCCTCCCAGACTCCTTGGACATGGAATTCTTTTTTTTTTTTTTAATGTTTTTATTTATTTTTGAGAGAGAGAGAGAGCGTGAGCAGGGGAAAGTCAGAGAGAGAGGGAGACACAGAATCGGAAGCAGGCTCTAGGCTCTGAGCTGTCAGCACAGAGCCTGATGCGGGGCTCAAACCCACGAACTGCGAGATCATGACCTGAGCCAAAGCCGGACTCTCAACCAACTGAGCCACCCAGGCGCCCCTGAGCATGGAATTCAATGTGACCACAGCCCCCTGGGCTTGAACAATACACCGCGGTGTAAGGATCTGAACCCCACGCCTGGCTCAGAAGCAGAGAATTCAACCACAGCCCTCCACTGGCGTCAGCCAACTGGGCCACAGTGATGCATAGACCAGTTCTCGCCTGAGTGAGTCAGCCCTACCGGTCCTTATTATGTATTTCCTGCCCTTGCGACCCGCGCCCAGGGCCGGGAGAGAGAGAGGCCGCCTGAAGGAAGCCAGCTCTGCTCGGGAGATGGGGAGGCCCTCCCAATTCTGAGGGGTGTCAGACATTAGCAACCTGGCCGGGGTCATTTTCCCTAGAATGATCCATTTCTTCAAAGATGGCGAGGTCCTGCAGCTGAGCACAGAGAGAGGCAGCGGGGCCAAGGTGTGCCGGCTTCCCGGGGAGACCAGAACCCCTCGCCGACTCCTCCTCCAGCAGGGGCCAAACTGGACTGTCTGGGGGAGAAATTCACTGAGGACCTGCAGGTGTGACACTAAGCCTTCCAACAATAGAGTTTATTCGTATCTCCTTTTTGAAGAGACTGGGCCTTGTGTCTTGCTCAAGATCACATAGTAAACGGCAGAGTCGTACTTTACTATGCCTGGCTGAAGTTCATGGTCTTTCCAACTCTCCAGGGCCTCCTCGGGGCAGGACAGCACACGGGGCCCCCCACCTCCATGGAGACACTTGAGGGCATCCCTTGGAGGAGAAATCACCCTTAGACATCCCAGCACCCTGTGAGATGCTAAATCCTCAGAGTTACAAAGTACATCCTTAGTACTGACTGTAATTAGATTAAAATAATAAGCAGTCACTTACTGAGTGCTTCCTATGTGTTAGGCAGTGCTCTTAGCATGTTATATCATAACGTAGTGTTATTCCCAAGTTAAAGATCAAGTGGTTGAGGTTCAGAGACTTCAAGCAACTTGCCCAAGGGCACACAAGTGGGATTTGAGGAAGAACTAGGCAACATGGGGTTTTGCCTTCTCAGTCAGGGTCACCAGGGCTCTCTCTGGACCTCGTTGTCTCTCTCCTTTCCCCAGTATTCACGGGAGTCTACTCTGTGTCACAGAAGGGGAGCGAGAGCCATCTCAGCCCTCAAGGGCAGCTCTGGGGACTGGTGGCAGCCTGTGAATTGCCCCCCCTTACATGTTCTTGCCTTTCTCGTGGTAACATAGTTGTAACTAGATGCATGGCTTCATTTCCCAGCCTCCCATGCAGCTCAGTCTGCCATGTGACTCTGCTCTGGCCAATTAGATGCAAGCAAAAGGAACAAGTCCGCTTCCCAGTCTTGCCCTTCAAATGCTGGGTCTGTGGATTCCGCCCTCTGCCTTCCCTCTGCCCTTTGGTGGTGAGGTAGTTGGATTTAGAGCTGTCACTTGAGAGCCACATATTAAAGGTGGTGACGCTGCCTCATCAGCCTTGACTCTTATGTGAGAAAAGGATGCAATTGCAGGTACTTTAAGCCACAGTGTTTTGGGTGCTCTTTGTTACAGCCGTTGACTGGGTCTCACCGCCTGCTCCTGCCCCCTCATTGATCATTCATGCAGTCAACAAACATTTGTTAAGTAACGGCCATGGGCCAGGCACCTTTCCAGCCCCTGGAGATACAGGAGTGGACACGAGCCACCAGAGAAAGTCCTGTGCTCACGGCTCTGCTGTTCCGGTGGGGGAGGTGGGCAAGAAACAAAGCAACAACGAAATGGAGAGGATCCTTTCCACGGGTAGTAACTACAAAAACAAAACAGGCTGGGTTGGGGGCGTGTCTGTCAATGGACGGGTCAGCGAGAGCCTCTCTGGAAAGACGAGGCAGGGAGCTGACACCTGGAAGACCAGAAGGAACCAAGCAGGTGAAAGGGGAAGAAAGTTCCAGCAAATGAGTCTGTGGGTTTGAGGGGCAGAGAGCAGGGGAGTGGCTGGATGGGGATGAGGGGCAGGGAGAGGGGATGCGGTCAAGGGGAAGGCAGGGACCAGCTTTTAGTACCCAGTGCCACGGCGGGGTGTTTGGGTTGTGCCCAAGTGTGCCGGCAAGCAATGGAAGGTCTGGTCGAGCCGAGGCATGATCTGAGTTACATCTGAACCCTGACTATTCTGGCTGCTCCGTGGAGACTTGGTGTGAGGCTGGGAGGATGGGGACCGTGGAAAGAGGGAGAGCAGCAGTGAGCACAGCCGGAAAGGAAAGAGACCTGTGGACTCAGGAGGGAGCCCTGGAGGAGAGAGACACACAAATACAGGACGCATTTGGAGATGACATTTTCTGTTGTCCCTCCCTCCCCACCAACCTACCCCCAAGGCTATCTGAAAAGGCAATCCTGAAGAAACGTGTTTCCTACAGGGACACGGAATTTGAATCCAAAGCTGTAGGCCTTGAAGTTCCAGGCTCATGTTTCCCAAATGCCAGGAATGCCCCTGTTCGAGGTCCTTTTCCCTTAGGCTCACCTGCTCTCTGCAGAGATGTGCAAAGGGCCGAACTCCTCAGTGTGCACCAAGATGGTCAGACACGTCCCCTGTAAAACTCCTCACTTCCACATCCATTTGTTTCTCTAGAATGGCGCTCCCTGTGAACACTTCCAGGGGACACCAGCTGCCTTCCCAATGGGGCCAGCGGGAGCTGCCCGCTGCAGGAAAGATCCGCAGGAAAGAAGGAAGGCATATGGGCAAACTCAGCACCACGGGCCTGGCCCCAGATACTTTACCCCAGGACTCAATTAGCCGTCAACAGAAGGAAGAAGAAACTAAAAGGAAGAACACAGACACATACTGAGTGCTTGTCCTGTGCTGGGCACCGTGCAAAAAATATACACGTTGTTTCTTAATTAATCTCATCAGCCCCGAGATTGGATGCTACAATTATCCCCACCTAACAGAGGAGCAGGACCTGGTCCTCATCTGGCTTTGCATCCTCTCTTCAGGAGATTTCATTCTCCTGTGCTTGCATGCCCATGTGCTTGGGCAGGACCCCTCCGGACTCTCTTACAGAGCTTGTAGGGTCATTTGCCACCAATGGCTTAAACCAAAGGGAACCAATGCTTTGACTGTACTCATTCATTCCTTCATGAGCCAATCGTTCCCAAGCACCTCCTGTGTTTCAGCTACTGTGCTAGGCACTGGGGAATCCAATGGCAAAAGCAAACAGACATGGTCACTGTCTTCTCGATCACGTTTTCCAGTTGGAGAGAGAGAGAAGTTTATGAAATTGTCACACATGCAAATGTAGAATGACTCCTGGGTCAGTGCTTCCGAGAGGAGGGTGAGTAAAGGGAAGAGTTGACTCCGCGTGGGATGGCTTCCGTGAGGAAGCAAAGACTGAGCTGACCGTGGAGGGCACAGTGACGAAAGGCATCCAGGCCAGAGAAATAGCACATGCAACGGCAGTGAGGCTGGAGACAGACGGGGGGCACGCGGGAACGGAGAGACTGATGGTTCACAGGGAGTAGGGGTGCTTCAGGAAGTAGTGGCAGGGGTGAGCAGAGGCCAGGCCATACGGGGACTTGAGGTCACAGAGATGACTGCAGATTTTATCCTCCGAGCAACAGGGAGTCGCTGAGGGGTTTAAACACAGTGGGGTGACATCGTCCAGCTTGGGTTTCCAGATCATTCCAGCAGCCAAGCAGGGAACAGATCTGAGGTACAAGACTGCCTAGGAGAAGGCCCTTGGGAAAAGAGCCTTGTTGGTAGCTGCTGCTTTCCTGTGAGTAAACCCTTCACGGGTCCCTTGACTTCACGCAGAGTCAAGGACGTTTGAAAGGTCAGGGAAGGTAAAATAGTGAGGGACAGAATTGGACCCCAGGTGTCCTGCGCCCAGGCCAGGGCCCCCTGCCCTCTCTCAGGTGAATGGTGACCCACTTGACGGAACCCTTGCAACAGGGAAAGAGTTTTGCCACCACCCCCAATTTTCCCTATGCTCTTTCTGGAAGGAGGTCTGTGAGTAGAAGATGAAGAAAATGCAAAGGGGTGACAGGACTTAGTAAAATGTCATGAGCCCTCGCTGGGCTGGAACCAAGTTGTTTTTTCCCCTTGTTTTCCAAATTAATTCAACATTCCAAATGAATCCAGGGACACTCCGTGGGGGCCCTTTCATGTGGATTGAAACTCATAAATTGCAATTTGCTGAGTTGCAGGAAGGCGGAGAATTGCGCCCCACCTCCTCCCACTTGGCACTTGGCACTACCCTGCAGGGTCTGGAAGAGAGAGAGGACTTTGGGGACCGCTCTCGAGTGGCTGTGGGCTTCATGCATCAAACTTGGTGAAGGACTGTAAGGAGGGAAACGGAATCTGGAAGCAGGGAGGATGGCCAGAGGTGGCTGCGGCTGATGCTGTGGGGCACAAAGCTAAATGAACCCCAAGACAGCAGGACTGAGCGGGGGGGGGGCTCTTGAAGGTCAAGAAACGAAGAACATGGGGAAGACCTCTCTCGACATGCTTCACCAAGCAAGGGGGCTCTTTAAGAATGTGGCTTGGAGGAGGGAGGTCTTTCCAGCAAAAAGAAAAGACTTCATGTCTGGATCTGAGAAGTTGCTCCTAGATGAACTCATTGTCACCACGGTTAGAGAAAGTACACGGAGTCAAGGACTCCGCTTGAAGAGGAAACATGCTGCGATCTGAACTTTGGCTCCTATAGGTTTAATATTGTAGTTATCGGTTGGCCCTTCTGGACACCCTCCATGCAAGCTGACTTGGGGGCAACGTGTGGCATAGGCCTTAGGTTAACCCAGCACTCGTGTTCCACCCTCCGTGTCTATTCCTGAATCTGGAATGATTGGGAGACCCTTCAGGCAACATTAAGGAGACGGGAGGCATTTGTATGCTATGGGGTTGCCAGCGCATTGGACACAATCTGAAGGAAGGAGCATGAAGGCCTGTCCTTGTGGGGACTCTTCACTCATGGTGGCTGTCAACAGGCCCACCACTGAGTGCATGGGACAGAGGAGTGGGGACAGGAACTGACCCACCTCTAGATCACTCATTACTTCCCCTATCCAGCTGTTATGGACCACACCATGTGTCCCCCATAGTTTATATGTTGAAACTCTAACCATCCCCATGGACTGTATTCAGTGATACAGCCTTAAAGAGGCAGTTAAGGTGAAATGAGGCCTGAGTGTAGGACCCTAGTCCAATATGAATGGTGTCCTTCTAAGAAGAAGGGACACCTGGGGTGTGTGCCCACAGAGAAAGGGTCACAGTCGGAAGATGGCCATCTACAAGCTGAGGGGAGAGGCCTCAGAGAAAACCGACCCTACCCCATCTAGCTCTTGGACCTCCAGCCTCCAGAGCTCAGGAAATAAATTTCTGTTGTTTAAGCCTCCCAGTCTCTGGGATTTTGTTATGGCGGCCGGAACAAATTAATACACCTGGTCTGGCTCTCCAGATGTGACCCTCTCCTTCCTTCTGTCACCTATTCCTACAAAGAGTAGCAACCTTTGCTTACCCCCGAATACTTGGAGTGACTCCAGGTTTTCCAGCCTTCTCCCCTCCACTCTGGGGACAAGCAGTCAAGGAATGTCAAGAGCCCTCAGTCAGTCCAGTGAGTTGAAAATGGCCTTTCTGAGCAGGGGTGGTATCCCAGATGTTCACAGTGATTCTGTATGAGAAATCGTCTTGGGGAGAATTTGTTTGACGCTTTCGTGAAACCATTGTTAAGAAATTTGCACCGAGAATCATCAGGAAATGCTAAAACTAGCATGTGAACATTTGAAGGTTAATAGGATATTTACATAATCCCAAAGTGTCTTACCACTGTCACTTACTAATTTCAAGCAGAGAAGTAGTAACTTTATACTGGAAAAAACTGGCAGACACCCCCTCATTCAGAAGGATAATTATGTCAACATCCACAACAATGAGACACACAAGACATCGTGTGCCTCTGGATGTGATACACTGAGGAGGACACAACAGCATCCCTCTGGTGGCATTCTCCTCAAACGTGCCCAGCCCACACCTACACACGAAGGACCCCGGACAAACCTGAATTGAAGAACATTCTACAAATAACATCTCTTCTGGAAAAATGTCAATGACTGAGGCACTGTTCCAGTTAAACAAGACCAAAGAGACATTGCCACTAAATGCAGTGTGTGAGTCTGGGTTGGAATCTGGATGAAGAACGATGTCTGTAACTTATTCTCAGAGGGTTTGGAAAGCTAATAAGCATACGTTGGAGAGAGAGGCTGATAAAACAAATGAGGCAGATATTAACAAGGGTAGATGTGAGCCAAGGGCATACCACGGTTCTTTCTTCTATTCTTGCAACTTTTCTATAACTTTCTGATTATTTCAAAATAAAAAGTTTTATAAAAACTCATGCACTCTACAGTATTCCTCATCAAATGAGCCCTGGGACAACTTTAATTTTCTTGGGATGTCTGACTTTTTCCGTAGCACAAAATGTCAGCACACTTCCTCCCAACGGATGATGATAAGTGCATAACCCATTGATTTCCATTTTCACCTTGACTGCTAGGAAGCCCTCCTATGATCCATGTAAGCATCACGCTGCTCACGAACTGTGGGAATAGAATGAACAGCAATAGCTTTACAGCCAGACTTACTGAAATTCACATTCCAGCCCTGCCAACTCAGTCTCTTTGTAAGTGTTGGATTCGGGAAGGATTCAGCTGTGTTGCAATAACAAATATCCCAGAGACTCAGGGGTGTGCAAGAAGGTCCGTCTCTCACTCTAGCTACGGGTCCCCTGCAAGCTGCAGGCATGAGACCCTCCCTCCAGAACCAAGACTGTCACGTGGCAGGATCTGAAATGCCCCCGACTGCCGGGGCAGTGGAAGGGGGTGCAGCACGCACACTTAGTGGTGAGAGCAGATATTAGCCGTGGACAATTCCAAAGGGAGAACAATCCTGCTGCGTGCCGTGGAGTTCAACCAAACACATTGGGTGAACCGCACTCGTGACGAGGCGCGATCCCTTTGGCCAAGACTTCATCCTGAGAGTCAGCTTCCTCTCTGCAGAAGGAGGGAGAATAATGGGACCCGACACCTCAGACGGGTGTGACGACTGAATGAGGAAAAGCCGGAAGAAGCACGGAGGAACCTGGGTCAGAAAGGTAACAGCTGCACATGAGAGGAAATCATGGTCTTTGCCCTCCTCTCCCAGGTGTCCCCCGGGAGCAACATGATCCCCCTTGCAGATCTAGACAGACGGATGGGTGGACAGACACCAGATAGAACCTCTCTGGGCTTTGGTTTCCTCATCTGCAAAGTGATTAACCAGCAACCCGCGGCTTTTAAGGGCTGAAATGGGATGGTACACATAAAGCCTCTATCGGGGCGGTGGGGGTGTGCCTGCTGTTCCTCTCTCTGATTCACTCCACACACATCAGCCCTGTGTCCAATGCTGTGGAGGCTTTGGAAATGAGTAAGACACAACCAAGACCATCCCGAGAGTTTATGACCCGGTGCTTCCGTATGAGCACACCTAGAACATAGAGCAGGAGAGTCTTAAATGTCTAGAGCAAGGCAGGCAAGATGCAATGAGAGTTTGAAGGAGGGACAAAGCAACCTCCCCCTCTGCTCCCACTGAGAGATCTGGGAAGGCTTCATGGAGGAGGTACATTCAACATGGACAATGACGGATGGGCAAGGTGCGAGTGTGCAGATCTTCAGAGCAGGCATTCTAAGGGGAAAGGGGGAACTGAAGCAGGAGCACAGAGGTAGGAAAAGGCAGAGCACCCTTAGCCTCCAGACCCCCTCCCACCTGCAGACAGACAGAAGCCTTCCTCCCTTCCTGGCGTCTCTCCCTCTTGGCTAAGGGCTTCTGTTGACACGTTCCTATCAGGGCCGCCAACGTTCTCGTGGATCTACAAACTATCCATGGATCCCTTCCTGCTCACCGATGTCTCTCTACCCTGTCCTGCCTGGCGTTTTCCGCTTCTGGTTATTCTCAGCCTCCTGGGGACCCCTGAGCACAGGAATCAGGGCTGGGGACGGGTTCAGGAAGAAAAGGCTGGAAAGGGAGGGCTTATGGAAACATGATCACCACCTTCCTGTACCTGGGGGTGGGTGGGGGCAGAGATTGGGCTCTCCCTGTGAGGCCCTGGGGGCAGAAATAGGATGCATGAAGGGGCTTCCCCAGGCCTTGCCCTCTCACTGGGCTCTGTGCTGCCCCCTGGGGGTGGCTGTCCCCCCTCAGGCAAGGCAAGGCGGGCATTGGCCCCCATGTTTTAGAGGGACTTCATGCACTGGAGACGAAGTAGGGTGGCCAATTTTGCCTCTAAGATTATTCTGGAAAAATCACTAAAAATCTGTCCCTGCCCCCTGCTCTGCTAAATCAGCTTGGAGGTCTTTTTTCAGCCTCTCTGGCTATTTTAGCATGTTGGAGACAGAAAGGGCTCCCAACATCATCTTCTCCAAAATCCTGGGGGTCTCAGACACAGCTTTTTCATTTCCACCCACAGACCCCAGTGTGGAGCTGGGAGCCCGTGAGCACTGAGCACAGATCTGCTGAACTGCAGACAGAACTGTGTGCTCCGGGCCAGCTAGACCCGGCAGGGGTCAGTGGCTGGCCTCCGTCACACAGCTCGGAAGAGCCAGAAGTAGGATGGGACCTCGGCTCAGCCCCTGGACCACTGCTCTGTCACCCTCTCTCTGGCCTGCTTTATTCCAGGCAGCGACCCCATCTACACATTTCACATGTGTGACGTCTGCAAAGAATAAATGTCAAGCTCAGGAGCGGAGCAAAGCTTGATTGGAGATGGCCCCCCTTCCCGGGGCCAGCTGAAGGCCGCCCAGGGCGAGGCGGGGCAGATGAAGGCCCGGCCATCGTGTCCCTGGTAGGAAACTTACATGGGTCCCCAACATCAGACGGCAGGCACAGGAAAAAAGCCCCAAACAAAGAACACACATCAAATGCTGCACACACGTGTTCCGAGGGGAGAATATTCTTGGTATTTCATTAGTGGGGGCTGGAGCCAAGAAGCGAGCTTTCAGTCACAGCGTCTTCTGAGGGTCACCATGTCTGTCTTTTCGTTTTTGATCTAAAAAAGAAAAAAAAAAAGAAAGGAAGAAAGGAAGGGAGAGGAAGAGGGGGGAAAAGAAAGGAGAAAGCCTCCTCGCTGTAATTGAATTACGGGGCTGGCCTCTGGGGCTGCTGCTGGAATCCAAGAGGCCTTTGTGCAACGTCTGGAGGGACCCCGGACGGCAGCAGGGATTTCAAAGGGGAAGAGGAAGAGCTGGGGCGTCTGGGAAGCTAACGGGGGAGGATGGGCGAAGGGAGGGATGGGGGAGCTACAGAAATTGAAAGCTGAAGGCTAGCCTGCTGCAGACCCTGCCCGGACCTACGGCGGCTGCCCCTCGCCAGAAACCCAGGCAGAGGGGGGTGGCGGGAGGCGGGTTGCTCAACCCGAGAGCCTGGGCCAAGGCTTCCCCAGGAGAAGGTGGGGGGAGGATTGAACACCCCCCCCCCAGAGCACTTCCCACGTGCTGGACTCCGCGCTGGGACCTGGGAACACACCAGCAGCCTGTGCTCAGTGCTCGCGGTATGCAGGGACATGGGGCTGGGATGGTCTCAGGGCATCCTCGGGACGACACGTTGACGCAGGTACCGCAATGTCCCCCAAGTTACAGCTGAGGAAACCGAGGTCCAGGAAGTTCAGCGCTTTGCCTACAGTCGGGCGGTGATTGCTGAGCGGCAGAACTGAGACTTGCATCTGGGCCAGCTGGACGCCGCAGCCAGGACCCTCTTCTACCCCCTTCGCTCATTTCCTCATTACAGTGGTTCCGCCACCCAGGCACAGCTCGCAAGGGGGAAACTGAGGGACAGAGAGCATAGATAATTTGCCAAAGCTCACACAAGGCAATGAGGGCTGAACTGGGATTTGGACCTATACAGTTCGGCTACAGAGCCCAAGGGCCATCCATCGCATGGCCTGATGGCCCAAGTGTCTTCTCTTGGTCCCCTGCCCAGCCAGAGAGCAGGCTGCATAAATCCTTGACCAAAGAAGGGCTTAAACATGGCCAGACGGGCCCCTTAAATTGTCGTAGACGCACCCCACCCACCACGCCAGCAGCCATCACCTGGATGAGTAGATTGGAGGGGGCGGGAGGAGGGCCAGATTGCCCCCACTTGAGAACCGCTGGCCCACAGGACGAGCCCAGGGGCTGGTGCTGCTCACGCTGTCGCCTCGTCGGCCATCTACCCACTCAGCATGCCCCAGCTCCGAGCAAACCACGTGGTCACGTGCCGAAGCACACCTCGCTCTGGGCGCCTCAGGGCCTTGGCCTAGGCTGTACCTATGCCTGGAACCCCCCTTGGGCTCCCATGCAATTCTGATTTGCCTGTGGCCTTCCCAGCCTTCGCTTCTCCCCTCCCAAACCCATACTGTGTCATATAACCCCTTCCATTCTGACTCTGTAACACCCAGAACATTCCTCCAGGGCAGTGCTTTTCCCCTTGTGGCTCCTTGTGTTGGACTGGATTCATGGACTCTCAGCCTGCTGAGGGCAAGGAAGAGAATTTCACATGCCTGATATACAGTAGGTGCTTAACAAATACTTGCTGAATGAATACGGGTCACCTGATCTAGTAGGTCATAACTCGGACAGTCCCTGTATTTATTTGGTGACTACTTCTCAGACACCTACTAGGTCAACATGACAAACCCGCCCCTGCTCTACGGAGCTCAGAGGCTAGTGCACGTGACCATTACATGCTGATGAACTAACTGATCCCTAACTCACACCATTTATTGACGGACTTGGACTGAGGGTATTCGTGAAGAAGGCTTTGACAGTGTCATAGATGGCATGGTGACCGCATCTAGCAGAGGGCCCTGAAGCACCTGGGAGTAGTCAAGGATGTCCTCCCTGAGGAAGTGACAGTAAAGAGGGACCTGAAGGGTGAGCAGACCCTGACCGTAGAGACAGAAGGAAGGGTGTTCCAGGAAGAGGGAACTGCATGTGCAAAGGTCATGAGGCAGGAAGGAACATGATCAAAAGAAAAACCTAAAAAGCCAGTGTGGCAAAAGCATGGTGAGTGTGGGGAGGGGGTGTCCTTACTGGTAAAGCTTTGGCCATGACCGTAGGTGCGAGAAAGGGGCCCATGAAAGCTTTCTGCCCCAGCTGCTGGATGTGCTGTTGGTGGGCTCTCTCCCCACCGTTTCTCCAGGCAGCGACCTCCCTGAATTTCTCCTGCCCCTCCCCCTCCCCGACACAAAGCCACACAGCATCTGCTCCACAGAGATCCAGCTGGCTTGGGGAGCAGGAGCCTGTGTAAGAGAATGGGAACACCGGGCAGGTGACAAGCAGGGATGGGCATTGTGGTGGCCAAGGATTGGCTTCCTGCTTAGACTTGGACTGAAATGACCGTGATTGAGGTGGAGGAGGGGAGGGTCCAGGAGACGAGCTAGGTCACCTTCTCCGCTCAGGTAGGGGACTGGCCAGCATGACTGTCACAGACTGGGCACCAGGCACTAAGACTTTACCTGTGTTGTGTTAGGAGTGACATGGACTTTCTTTCCCCATGTCTCACCCCATGGATGAGAAAACAGAGATGTGAGAAGAGTCTGCCCAAGTTCACCCAGCCGACAATGGCAGGCGTGGGCAGTGAACTTGGGCCAGTGAGACTCCATGGCCTGTGCCCTTGAACCACTGACTCTGGGGTGAAACAGAGGCCCAGAGAAGAAAAGGTATGGCAAAAGCTGCCCTTTACTGGGTGCTCACTACAAACTCGCGTCCATCCTCGGTGCTTTACAACACCCCAGGGGGATAAAGCCTCCCGATGTGCCCCTTCTTAATGTGAGAACACCGAGTTCAGAAAACCAGCAAGAGCAGAGCTATATGAACTCCGGCAGCCCGACTCCAAAACCCGTTTTCTTCATCGTTACCTACCGAGCTCCCTCAGAGAGAGCCGGGACTAAACCTCCTCCTTTCCCTCTCATGCCTGGGCTGCATTTACAGAAGGAGTAAAGCCTATTCACCCCTGGTGAGAATGGAGACTTCCACAAATAACCCAGAGAGATGACATACTTACTGAAATTCATACTATAGTGTCAATGACTGTCCTGGAATCCTTCCCTCAGAGACAGTTTTATCAGGTGTTATGGGAGGGGGAAGGGAAGCATGAGGGTGACTGGTGGGGGTTCAGAATTTGGAAGCAGGTCCCAGGCCTCCCTGAGGAGCTGGCTCTGGGTGGGAGTGATATGAATCCTCCCGAGATCCTGGTGACACCTCTAGAAGGCAGTTTCCTGTCTCATCCATCCCTCTGCCTAGCTCCTGCCACATGCCAGCCCTGCTCAAGGCGCCAGGACCACAGCAGCAGACAGAACACTGATTCTAAGGGGTGGGGGGTGTACATGAAAGGGAAACAGAAAAGAGCTGTTAGAGACGAGTAGGGAACCGAGGATCAGAGTCCAGATGACAGCCACTCAGGGGCAGCCCACCGCGGCTGGGGGCGCCTCTGGTGTCCCAGGTGCCATCCCAGCCGTGGGGGCACCCCACCAGCCAGACCCGTCCCTGCCCCCAAGGACCGTGGGGTAGCCCGTGGTCCAGTGAGACGGGACTTGTGTGTCCCTCACGGGCCTTGCTCTGCTCCCTGGAGACACAAACCCAAAGCGCCTGCCACGAACCCAAAAAGCGCGCCGCCTGTGGCTATTTTAAGCCCTCATAATCACTCGAAGTGACTAACACTGATTAAGGTTTTACGAGAAACGAGAAAATTCTTCCCCAGCCCCTCCACCGCGGCTCCAAACCACCTCAGAGCCGCTTTATGAACCCACCCAGCCTGGAACCAGCCTCATCTGGCACGACGCGGATTTATTTTTCCGTTGGGTGGCGTCTCAGGGCCGGCTTCTGTCTAATAACCAGCCCGCCGGCCCGGCCGCCCCAGACGGCCCCGGGAGCCGGCTCCTTCCCCACGCTGGGACGGCTGGGACCTTCTCAGCCGCGGGGGTGCAGGTCACCTGGGGGTGCAGGTGGGCACAACCAGCCGGATGTACTCGCTCATCAGCACAGCAGCAGCCCCTGGTTTATGCCCCCAGGCCCCCCTCCTGCCACCTCGTCCCCGGGGCACACGCTTCCACCCATTTCGCCACCTCCCCGCCACCACACACACACCTGCTTCTGCACACGCTCACCGAGTTTCCTCACACAGGGATCTGGGCACCTACTGTATGCCACTGGGGGGTCCCTCAGAGAATCAGACTCAGGCCCTCCAGTGGGGCCAAAGATCCAGGACCTGGGTTCCAGGGTAAAATGACTTCGGTGGTAAAGTGAGATGTGAGCAATGTGCTTTGGTGTAGACAAATAGTCACCTCGTTCAATGATGAAATCATAGAAGTCTCCGTGGAGGAGGCGGCTTTGAAACCAGGAGTGCTGCAGTCTTAGCTCGGACCACGTGCTGCCTCAGATGGAGAAAAGGGGGGGGCTGGCAGGAACCCATCCAGTGCATTGCTCCCCAACTCTGCTTTCTTTTTTTAACATTTATTTATTTTTGAGGGACAGGGAGAGACAGATCATGACCAGGGGAGGGGCAGAGAGAGGGAGACACAGAATCAGAAGCAGGATACAAGTTCTGAGCTGCTAGCACAGAGCCAGACACGGGGCTCAAACCCACGAAATAGGAGACCATGACCTGAGCCAAAGTGGGAGGCTCAACCGACTGAACCACCCAGGTGCCCCATCCCCAACTCTGCTTCCAACCACGTCCTGTGGGTGGCCTGAAGTCTGCCAATTGTCAACACTACAAACTGGGGCTTTCTTATTTTATTTATTCCTGAGAGCTGGCTGGCCAGCACGCCCCTCGCGTAGGAGAAGGCACACGGGGGCACCTGGCTGGCTTCGTCGGTGGAGCCTGTGACTCTTGATCTCAAGGTCATGAGCTTGAGCACCACGTGGGGCCTAAAGCTTACTTAGGTGGAAAAAAAAGGGCATAGAGAAGGCATGAGGACCTGGAGTGTAGACTTCTGGAGACAGAACACAATGGAGAAGGAGGCTGAAAAGACCTCAATGAGGCAAAGCAATGAAGCTTGCACTTTGCCCCGAAGACACAGGGGAGCCACAGAAAGTGGTTGAGCAAGGGTGGGTCTTGGTCAGATTCGTGCCTTAGCAGGACCAAGCTAAGGATGGATGGGCGGGGGTGGGGGGCTGTCGAGTCACAAGGCTGTTAGAAGGCATAACTCTCCTGCAAGGCCTGTAACTCCAGCCCGTGGAGAAGCATCACCACAAGTCCAACAGGTCCTCAGACATCTCCTGTGACCAGGTGAGGCAAGGTCCTAAATTCCAGTGCCTTCTGGGGGAGATGGAGCCCAACGTGCAGTGTCCCAAGCCTCACGCCATGACCGTCACTGCCTCCGTGCTGCCTGGCATAGTGTGCCAACCTGAGCCGTCCCTTTCTGTCTTTATAATCCCTAGAGCACAGTAATGACTTTAATGATGGATAGATGGATGGACTGATGGATTGACGGGAGGACAGATGGATGGATGGGTGGATGGATGGATACAAGAAGGAGAAAAGAAATGAGAGAGTGGAAGAGGTCCCTGACCCCGGGGAGCTCCAGGGAAGGGCAGGAGGTCACAGAGGAGCCTTGGCAAAGCCCGCAGATTCACGGCCAGGAGATGAGTGGAGAAAAAAAAAATCCAAGAGAACACAGTCTTCCGGGCCCCAGGAGGAGTGGGTTTATTGTCCCTTGTTGCGTCAGCTCGTAAATCTGCCTGGTTTCCTCTGTCTCGAGGCTGGCGAAGGCCGGGGGGAAGAATGTCCCTGTCATAGCGTGGGGGCCTGTGGCCGCTGCCTGGCGGGCACGTGGGCTGGCCCGGGGATGGGCCTGATGTGTCCTGGTTAACCACGAGGGTGTCTCTGCTTCGGATCAGTCTCCCTCAGCCATGCCCCCTCCCCCACACAAACTGGGAAGGGTTCGAGGCTTCCCAGGCTCTTGGCTGTGAGGGCAAACCCTCCTGACGGGTGAGCACTCAGCAGATCCCCGGAGGCTTCTCTGGGACTCGGTTTCTCGGCCATGAAAGGGGTAGAGTGCGTGACTGCCCTCCCCTCTCTGAGAAAGGAGTTCTGATCAAGTGGGAGAAAAGAGGCCAAAAACCCTACAAACTGTAGCGTGCTGCTCCCCTGTGGGGTATCAAGATAATGAGCGTTATTCTATCTCCTCCTGGACTCCCAAGGCCTGGGGGAGTGAAGGAGGGGCCCGAGGGAGGAGGAGAGGGACACAGAGGTGATCGGGTACCATCCGGCTGCTGGTCGCCACCTCCCTGCTCTCCTCTCTGGGGCTCCCAGCCGTCTTTCGACAGCAGCCCAGGCAATGATTTAATAACAGAAAGCATCACAGACTTCCACTGCTGTCCCGCTAATGCTCAATTTTTTTAACAGAGCTTGTCAGGTCTGTATGATCAGCCACCATTGGCCTTGAGCTTTCTTACTCACCCCCTCCCTGACCTCAAAGCCAATAAAACCACAGCCACCATTGACTTTTTATGTGCCAAGCACGAGGTTTTCTAAACTTATCTCATTTAAACTCTCCTCCGTCCTCAACCTTGAGTAACTGACAGCTTTTCTTTTTTTTCTTTAGTTTACTTATTTATTTTGAGGAAGGGGGAGTGGAAAGAGAGGGAGAGAGAGAGAATTCCAAGCAGGCTCCAGGCTGTCAGCTCAGAACCTGACTCAGGGCTCGATTTCACAAACCATGAGATCACAACCTGAGCCGAAATTGAGAGTCAGATGCTTTTTTAAAAAATATTTTTTTATTTATTTTTGAGAGAGAGAGAGACTGCATGAGCAGAGGAGGGTCAGAGAGAGAGGGAGACACAGCGCTCAGTCCAGAGCCCGACGTGGGGCCCAAATGCAAGATCGTGACCTGAGCCAAAGCCGGGAGAGTCAGATGCTTAACGGACTGAGCCATCCAGGTGTCCCCTGACTGCTTTTCTTTTTGAGACTTGTCTTAAATGTCCCCTTGCCAGAGATGTCATCTAACCAAGCCGAGGTAAGTCTCGCTTGTCAGCACCCTGTTCGTTTCCCAGTTGGTCTGTGTCACACATTGTGGTTCTGTGAGGAGTTTCCTTGAGTGCCTGTGATCGTCCCCAGCAGGGACAGAAGCTCCAGGGAGCTGTCTTGCCCTTGGCCTTCTCTCTGACATAAATGCTATCATCGTCATTCCCGTTTCTCAGATTATGAAAAGAACTGAGGCCAAAGAATCCAGGTCCCTTGCCCAAGGTCACATAGCTAATAAGTAGTAGATCTATGAGGTGACATCTCCTCCTGCTGGTTCGTTCTCAGGAGAGGATGGGGTGGCCTTTCGAGGAGGGTGAGCTGGACTCTCCCATCACAAAGAACACAATCTGAAGTCCTTCCAGTGACCTAGAAGGCTCTGGCAACCTCTCCCCCTCTCTTTCCTCACCACTCTCCTTCTCGCCCTGCTCCAGCCACACTGCCTCCTTGTGCTTCCTCAAACGCACCAAGCACACTTCTGCCTCAGGGCCTTCGCACATGCTGTTCCCTCTCCCAGGAACACTCACCCAGACACCCAGAGGGGTGTGATCCACTGTTATTTTTATCAAAGGCCTCCCCAGACCGTGTGTATAAGGCAGCAGCCTTGCTCTTGACACCCTTAAATCCTGCCTTATTTTCTTCATTGCACTTCTCAGCACCAGACAGTTTATTATAGATTTATTTGCTCATAGTTATCCGTATGCCTGGAGCTCCAAGAAGGCAGGGACTTTGTTTTTCCATTTTGTTCACTGCTGACTATTCCCTATATTGTGAATGTTTAGCAAATATGTAAGAATGAATCAGTGAATGAATGAACAGCCTCAGAAGTAGGTAAGCAAACAAGACCAAGTTGATGGAAGATACGGCAGACAGCTCGGGGACCACGTGTGGGACAAGAGGGCAGAGCTGTAGGAGCAAGCAGGACCCAGAGACAGAACAGCCAGCAGACTTCTGGCCAATGGAACGTGGGGGTCAGAATGTGTCCACTTCCTCTGGACCCTGCTCTACTCAGCCTGCCAGGTGCCTGGGGGGCATGTGGGGGAGGAGATTAAAAGGCTCAGGATGTGAGAAAACCACTTGGGCACCAGTTGTGGGGAGTGCCCAGGCCCAGACATTTGCGATCACACTCTTGGTCTCAACCAACCTTTAGGACTGCAGAGAACAGCTTCCAGGGGGAGCAGAGGATGCCAGCCAGAGTCTTGCAAACCAGGCTCTGTGTCAAGGAATCCATGTGGGGTGTTATAGCGCTTTATTCATATGATGGTTAAAACTCAGCTCAGTGAGGCCCTGAATAGTATTCGGGTTGGACTGTTGACATGCATGGTTTCATTGAAGGTCATCAAAGCTATTCTTCTGCCCATGTGCAAAACTCCACAAAGAAGCACTTAAGGAATAATTCTTGTGGCAGACACACCCTAACACGACTCTACTGCTACCCCGTCCACACCAAGTCATATCTTTTTGCAATCCTCTCTCTTGGGTGTGGGGTAGACCCTATGACTTGCTTCTAACCAATACAATGTGGCAATGATGATGGGATGCCATTTGTATGGCCATGTTTCATTAGAAAAGATCCCAGACTAGAAAGCGACTCTCTTGCGAGCTGCGAAGATGTTAACTGCCATGGTGTTGAGCAAGGGCCGTGAGGAAGGAACGATGGGTGGCCTCTAGAAGCTGACAGCAGCCGCCAGCCCCCAGCCAACCAGACAATGGGGACTTCAGTCCTAAAACCACAAGAAGGTGAATTCTGCCACCATCCCGAGTGCATCTGCAAACGGGTCTTTCCCCGGTCGAGCTTCTGATAAGACTGCACCCCAGCCAACACCTGGACTGAAGCCTGAGTAGAGGACTTGGCTAAGTTGTGCTCAGATTCCTGACTCACAGAAACTAGATGATAAATGCGTGTGTGGTGTTAAGTGTGTGGTCACTTGTTAGGCAGCCATAGAAAACCAATAGAGTTCTTCTTTAAAAAGTCTAAGGAAGGCAACCCTGCCCTTCCATTCCCGCACCTCCACAAAATTGTAGCTTATACACAATTCCACAAGTACTCCTTCTCTACAGGGCAAGATCTCACTGGATTTTTACCTATAACTATTCGTGTCAAAAATTAAAAATTCATATTTTACATCTAGGCAACTTTAATTTAAATAGATAGAGGATAGATACATAAATAGATGATAGGTAGACAGTTAATAGATGATAGATAGATAGATAGGTAGATAGATAGATAGATAGATAGATAGATAGATAGATAGATGGACACCAAATAGATAATACACCATAGATCAATAGAAAGATGATAGTAAAAGATAGATAGACAGACAGACAGACAGATAAAGGGAAGTATTGTGCTGGTATCTTTTGGGGGAAGTTTTTCTTTCTCTGATAAGAGCCAGGTTTGCAAGAAGAAAGATTCTCACATCCTTGGTTTTGAATGCATTCATGCCACTCTAGCCACCTTGCCACTATGAGGTCAAAAAGGCCAAAACCAAAAATCTAGCATAGTAATACCAGGAGAGTGATCAAAATTTGGTCTTTGGTGATACTGTTTAACTGTTGCATGAAAGTTGGAAATTTCTGCTTCCAGATTTTTTTTCTCATGAGAAGTTGTTAAACGTCTTCAGTGTTGAAGTTTCTGTTAGTTGTGCACTCTGTTACTTGCAGGTGAAGCCTCCTAACAGAGACACTGTGTCATATGCCTTATGCCATATCTCAGAACTACATGGGATGGGGTGGAGAGAGTTCCTCCAAAGGGAAAGGAACGTGTGACGTCAGTAAAAGGACAACCATAAAGATACAGAGTCAGGCTCCTGGGTGGCTCAGTTGTTTGAGGGTCCAACTATTGATTTCAGTTTAGGTCATGATCTCACGAGTCATGGGATCAAGCCCTATGTCAGGCTCTGTGCTGACAGCATGGAGCCTGCTTGGGATTCTCTCTCTCTCTCCCTCTCTCTCTTAAAATAAATAAATAAACTTAAAAAAGGATACTGAGCCACAAGTCAGTAGCTGCCATCACCCCCCCACCCCTGCCATTTGCTCATGCCCCCTCATACCCTCAAAAGGAGCTTCTGGGGTACAGGTTACCTACACTGAAAGAGGATCTAATAATAAAGACAATGGTATATTCCCAGGTTATAGTCTCCAGCTAGCCCCTGTCCCTTATCCCAACACATGGGGGGCATCTGGGGCCACAGCCAGGGCCATCCCTGGCAGAGGCACCTGCAGCATGTCACCATGCCCACCTGGGTGGCAATGGCCAGGAAAGTGAGGGACCTGGGATGTAAGTCTTGGCATTGTCATTTGCTAGCTGTGACCTTGGACACATCAGGATGGCTTGGCTTTTCCACCTATAAAATGGGGCTAACCCATTAAAGAACAAGCTAAGCACAGTAAATAAGTAGGTTAAATAATAGGACCTACCCCATAGGGTTATTTTGAGGATGAAGGAGAGTATTTACAAGGCGCTAGATGAGGCTGGCCCCCTGTCATCAGTGGCCCCTAAGGGCAGATTTGATTATTATTAATTTCCAAGAGCTTGTCTGGTTCTGACCATCAGTGACCTTGAGATTTTAAGTAGAGACCTTGGTTCATTGGCCACCCCAGGGCTGCCTTTTATAACAAGGCTCCCAACAACAGAAGGGCTCCCTCCCCATTTTGGATTACGAGCCCAGCTCATGCCACTGGTGATGCCTCAGCCCATAGATTTATTTTTCCAGCTGCAAGAGTTGCTCTGCTTAATAGCTCCCCATCCAGCTTCCCTCCGCAACTGAACTTAAGAGAGCATGTTTGCTTAATACCCACGGGGTCCCAGCTCCCATGAAACATGGAAAGGACACAAAGCCCTGCTCTGGGGGATCTTGCTTGCTCCTTAAATGGAGCTGGACAATCATAATTTTGGTTCAGCCAAAAGAACCACAGACCTCTCTCTCCCCATCAAGCACCTTCCAAGGCCTCGTGCCCTGGGCAGCTCTCTGGCATGTGATGGGTTTTGCTTCTTGGCCACCATCCCTGGGCCTGCAGTTTCAGGAGGGTAAAGTCTAGTGCCAGGCCCTGCTGGCCTCCATGGGTGGCCCCACTCCTGCTCCCTTTGTGTTCTCCCCATCCCTGTGGCTCCTCCTCTCCTCTGACTTCCTTTCTCTCCCTTTATTATTCTGCTTCTGGCTTTCTCTGATCTTTCTCTCTTTCTCTCCCTGACTCTGTTTCTCCATCTCTCATTACCTCACCATCTCTCTGTGTGACCATATTTCTCCATCTTTCTCTTTATGTGTGTGTCTCTCTCTCATGTTCTCCCCTATGTCTCTGTCTCCCTCCTTTTCTTTCTCCCAAGGCTGGGCCCCCAGTCTCTGGCTTGCACATGAGGCCCCACCCCCCAGCAGGAGGTGGTCTTCTTCAATATCTACCTTCCACTGATGAGTGAGGACTAGAACTCATCCTCGAGTCATGGCTTTACCAGCATGGGATTGCACCTGCTGTTGGAGACGCCCCTTCTGCCGAATCCCCTGCTGTTATTTCCCCTGGGACCTGAGAGCTGTGCTCCTGATACAAGAGTACGGGGTACATCTGTGTGGGCTGAGGAAACAGAACTCCAGCTGTGTGGCTGTGGCCACGTGCCAGGCTATGGGGGTCTCTGTTTCATCATCTGTAAAATGGGAGTAGCTGTCGCGAAGATGAAATGGACCCACACCCCTACCCCGCACAGACTTGCTACATAGTGAACATGAGTCAGTAAGCATGGGTTATGTTAACCATCGTGACCACTACTGCATCTGTTAGGGACGGTGGAGCAGAGAGGTTCTGGCTCTTTCTCAAGGAGGTTCTTTGCAGTCCGGAACCTCCTTCTCTCTTCACCTGATCTGGCAGAAAAGTTTCCACTGAGTCTGACTGCCGCCCCGTTCTTCAAGTCACACTCCCAGACAATTCCCAGAGGTCCCCTCACCCCGCCCCACCATGCCCACTGCCTCTCCCCGAACAGAGGCCAGTTCAAAGGGTTTCCCCACCCTCCCACCCTGGACACAATAGCCCATTCCCCCTGGACCCTGAGCCAGTAGAAGAAAGCCCAGGCAGGAGATCAAACGGGGGCTGAATGGAAGACAGAGGAGACAGAATGAGGGGCGAGATGGCGCAGCAAGAATAATGACTTCCATCCAAGTCTCTTCCCATAAACCCACAGCTCTTTGAAGCGTGCTTTCCTTTAATAAAATGCACTATTATTAATGACCCAAGAGGAAGCTTTCTGGGCAGGACAATGCCCAACTCCCTGGGGCCTCCGTGGGGCCTCGTGCATGGGAAAGCACTCAGCGGCCCAGTGGATGCCTCCACATGCCAAATGCCAACCTCATGTCTCAGGGGTTCAGGAGCTGACTGGTGGCTGCACAGATGTCCACGGGTGCCACTGGTGTTCCAGGCCACGGCCATCCTGTCGCTTAATGAGGCTCTCAGGCTGGGGCTGGGGCCAGCGGGGTCTGTGCCATTGCAGTGGGCTTGGTTCATTACTTTGACAAATATTCACTGAGCACCTACTATGTGCCAGGCTGTGTGCAGGCCAAAAGGGCAAGTCAGATTCAATTCCTGCTCCCACAAAACTTGTAGTTGGAACCGAAGAGATCTTTCTTAAGAAGACAGGAGTTAAGGCATTGAAGGGTATGAAGGCCTGATGTTCTAGACTTTTACCTCCCACTTCATTCTCCCTTAGGAAGCCCCACCACGTTTCCTGGTCTGCCCATTATCACAGCGATGCTTTCCCTCACCGAACTCCTCATACCTCGGTTCTGACTCCATGTCACTGAGCACCGGCCAACCACTGCAGCCGCCCTTGGTTGTGGCCCCCACTGCTGCCCACCCCCTTTGGCCTCCAATTAAAGGGACCGTCACATCACGCTCTCTCTGCCACCTTCGTGGCCAGCTGATCTGGGGGACATGACTCCCCTGGATGGTAAGAAAGTATCCTTTTGGGAAAGAAACAACTTCATGGCTCTCGACCCGGGAGGGAGCTTTGCACCAGCATTCATTCAACACGGCAAATCGGGGTGGAGACCCAGAGGTGCACGGCCTGCCTGTGACATCCTCAACCCAAATGTGGGAGCTTTATCTGACATCACAGAGGGGACGGACACAATGCCGTGTGAGACTCACATTTAGCTCCAAGGCGGGGTCTCCATTCTCCACCCCATGTGGGGACCTCGAGAAAAACATTGGTCTTCCTGGAGGCTCCGGAGTCCATCGGTGTGGCGGCCTGGCTTCTCCTGCTTGGAGGGGATGGGGACTCATTGATCCTGCTTGCTCAGTATGAACATACACCAAAGGGCATGAGTACAGTCCATCCCCAGGTACAGAGGAAGCTGGGGTTCAGAGAGCCTGGGTATCTTGACAGGATCCCACAGCTGATGAATGGCCCATCCAGATCACAGCATGTGAAGGGGTGAAGTGGAAGATGAGAGACTGTGGCCACCGCTTGCTGGGGACTCAGGTGGGTTTCTGGACCACTATGGGCATCTGTTTTATGATCTGTATAATGGGAGGGCTGGGCAGTCAGGGAGTCTATGGAAAGATGCCAGGGGTTTGGGATTCCTCCAAACCATTCTGAAAGCTTTGAGTAGAGAGGGGGCTAAGCTTCTGAGAAATGGGCCACAACCTTTATAAGATTCTCCTAAAAGCACCCAGTGCAAGAGAAGTTAAGAATGTGGAATGGAGGCATCTCTAAGGGTCTTTGTCCTGTGATTCCAAGTCCAAGAGCTGTTTCACTCCTTCCTTCGTGCAAACTTTTATCAAACAATTTGTGTCAGACCCCCAGGGGCCCCTCTGGTCCCCACATTCCCAAGATGGCCCTGGAAATGGGACAACAACATGGAGGGGCCCCCATACATTCCTTCTGGAAAGGGGCCCTCCCACTGGCCTATGCCAGGTCCCACGTCAATCCTTTCTTCTGGGACTCCTTGGGACTTGTCCCTCCAGGGAAACCCTGAAACTTCTCTCTCCAGGGTAACCCTCCCCTCACGCCCCACCCCTGGCCCTGGCCACTGCCCCGTGATGGGCTCTCTGCAGGATGAGCAGCAGAGCAGAAGGAGAACCAGTGTCTTTCCTGACGGGCTTGCTCCAAGTGGACCCCTCCCCAGTCCATCCATCCCAGGGAGCTAGGACTCGGGGGAGAAGCGGGACTCAGGGACAGAACAAAAGGATGAGATGAGAAGGCAGAAGATGGAGTAATGAGGCCCCAAAAGGCTCTGCCGGGTCCTTGATGTCCTGGTGGAGGGTCTGGGTTCCAAGCTGTGGTCAAGGGGCGGACGCCTGCCTGGTACATCCAACTCCGGTGAGAGCCAGCAGCTGCTGGCCAACTTTCCATGACATCAGGGTCCGGCCCGGGCTGAGTCCATTTGGGCAGGGAGGTTGCTCCACACCCTGCCTCCCTCTGGTCTACTGGGGGCCCCTGGGCCCCATGACGGGATGGCCCTGGATGTGGGTCTCCCTGGCAAGCCACAAGGAGTGTAAGGAATACCACCGGCTGCCCAACCATGATGGAAAGACCCCAACCCTCCAACAACAAGGGGAGAACCTGACTAAATAAATTGTTACACATTCATCCATACAGTGGAGTGGGACACAGGAATTTAAAACGATGTTTTATAGAGTCAGTCTCCACGTTAAGGGCAAGAAGAGCTGGGCAGGGAATGGCGGACACGTTTGCCTACAGTTTCCGTCCAGTTGGCATGTAAATTGTATTAAATATCTTCAAGGACACCACCAAGCCCCTACAGAACCTGCTCATGCAGCCCAGCTGTCCCCTTGCTCAGTTCCATCAGCCACAAAGGCGGCTGTCAGCAACTCAACACACCCAAACGCCTTTCTAGCAGAGTCCTCCCATTGGGTGCCGAAAGCCCCACCCCACTCCGCATCTGGGTGCCCTGCAGCCCTGTGCCGGGCACAGAGCTTTCTCAGCGTGCCCTGCCCTTTGTGTTTCTGAGGCTTGTCACATCACTGCAGTACGAATTCATCAGCATATTATGCGTACTGTGTTTGCCCCCACCTTCACCCCCAAAGAGCCTGTAAACTGCTCCCAGGCTAGGAAACATGCTTCTTTTGCTCACTATACCCACCTCTCTAAACAGTGCTTGGCACACAGTAAGTGCTCAATAAATGTTGAGTGATTGAATGACGTCGACACTGCAGGGCTAACGTTTATTGATTCAGCGTTAACCGCGCACCACATGCTTTGGGCGCCTTAGGACAGCACATCCTTGTGGCGTCCTCTGAGGAAAGCACGGTCGCTAGGCTCCTGCCCCATTCTACAGACTGGAAAACAGAGGAGTTAAGGAATTTGCCTCAAGTCATGCAGCTAGCAAGAGGCAGGGTCAGGATTTTAATTATGGCTGTCAGTCTGCAAAATCCACATTCTTCACCAGCCTCTCCTTATCCCAGGCCCTGTGAAGTGAACACGGAAGGAGTGGGGTGGGGGGAGACTAGAAGGAAATATGGCAGCATGGTACCCGTGACAGCTTTGGGGGGTGGGGGCAGGCTTTAATGATTTTATCATTTTCTTTTCTACAATGTGCATGTATTTTATTACCACCAGAGAAAACCAATAGTATGGTAGTAAGTACTCTTTATAGAAAGATTAGCAAGCAGCCCTGATGGAACCCACAGATCCTCCAAGAAGCCCCAACAGGCCCCTAGGCATGAGAATCCTGTGTCCGAGCCCGCCCCATCAGTGGGGCTGCCCAAGAGATCCCCGGCATGAGTAAGTTCCCACCAGAAAGGGGGGATCCCTACGACCATCTGTATGGTCTGAATCCCCTCACTGTCTACCCCACCCCACATTCCTTTTTAAAATGTTTGTTTACAAATAAATGGAGAGAGCGAGAAAGTGAGTAGGGAAGGGGCAGAGAGAGAGGAGAAAGAGAATTCCAAGCAGGCTCCATGCTGTCAGCGCTCAGGGCTCAATCTCATGACCTGAGCTGAGATCAAGAGTCAGATGCTGAGCCGACTGAGCCCCCCAGGAGCCCCCCACCCCACATCTCTTAATGGAGAAAAAGGAGCCATGCAAGAGGACGAATGTTCTCCTTTACCTCCTCTCTCTCGCCAACCCAGCTCCCCCTCCAGCCTTGGCTCATGCCGCATGGCCCCCTGGACACGGGAGGAGCAGCACAGCCCACCCCAAGGACCTCACACGTGATTCCATTTTGCTTTATGCATCCCAAATGGTCTGCCCTTTGCTGGCGGGGTTTGCAGCAAATTATTGCTGGTGAAAACAGGAGGCTGGGGTTTGGAAGCCAGATGAAGCTTTCACTTTTACTGGCTGTGGGGTCAGGGTGATTCCCAGTAGGAAGCATCCGTGTGGGGAGCTCCATCCGCTCACTGACAGAACAGACACGTGCTGCGCATCTACTGGGCCCCTTTCAGGCACCACGCCTGCTGGGGAAGGGACAGGGAAGAGCCATATGACCACGGCCTTTGTGGAGCTGCCACCATGGGCAGAGAGAAAAGACCAAGGTGCCAGATGGAGTGGGGAGCATGGAGAGGGTGGTGGACAAGGTCCCCCAGGACCTAAGGAGCAGGAGATGGCGGCCAGGTGGAAAAGGGGGTGTGTCCCCTAGGAGACAGTTTCACCCCAAGTGGTGGAAAGACAGCATGTGTTCAAAGATCTGAGAGCGGGCGCCTGGGGGACTCAGTCCGTTAAATACCCAGCTCTTGATTTTGGCTCAAGTCATCATCTCATGGTTCATGGGATTGAGCTCCGAGTCAGGGTCCGCACTGGCAGTGTGGAGCCTGGTGGGGATTCTCTCTCTCTCTCACTCTCTCTCTCTCTCTTGCTCTGCCCCTTCCCTGCTCTCTCTCTCTCTCTCTCTCTCTCTCTCTCTAAATGAACATTCAAAGAACTGAGAACAACCAAGCCCACAGAGTCTTACTCCACTGGCAAACATTAGTATGCATGACCCAGCCACAAAGGGAGGTCACAGACCACTCACAGTGACCGTAGACTTGTCTGGGAGCAAGCGCTCTAGAAGTCTGTCATCACCTCTGAAAACTGAACATGGAAGCCTATGAGCCCCGATGTTCAACTCCTGGGTCCCACCCAAGAGAAAATCCTGCAGCGTGTACGACTGGGCACAGGTGTGGATGGTTTCATAGCAGGCCTGGTCACGGGAGCAAAAGTCTATCAGCAACCCGATGCTCACTGGCGCACGAATCCGTGTGGGGAGCCACAGAGTGGAATATTACAGGGTTCTCAAAATAAGTGAGCCAGGGAGAAGCCGTCATAGATTGGAGGGGGCTAAGGGCGTCTAACAAGCAAATGCAGTGTGAGGTCCTTCGATTAGCTTCTGGAACTCACACAAAGGATATCAGTGGAAAATCTGGAGAAATCCAAATAAATTTTGTAGTTTAGTTACTATTTTGTACCCATGTTAACTTCTTGGTTTTGATCATTTCCTACAGTTATGGAAGATGTTAATATCCGGGGAAGCTGGTGGGAATTCTGTGCATTTTGGCAACTTTTCTGTAACTCTAGGATTCATTCAGGAGCACCTAGGTGGCTCAGTCGGTTAAGCATCTGACTTTGGCTCAGGTCATGATCTCACCGTTCCCAAGTTCAAGCCCCATGTCAGGCTCTGTGCTGACAGCTGGGAGCCTGGAGCCTGCTTCAGATTCTGTGTCTCCCTCTGTCTCTCCCCATTCCCTACTTGTGCTTGCTCTCTCTCTCTCTCAAATATAAATATAAATAAACATAAAGATTAAAAATAAATGAATAAATAAAATTTTTCAAAATGAAGAATTAAAAAATATTTAAAAAAATAAGTGAACTAGGGCAACACACAGCAATATAGATGAATCTTTTTTTTTCATTTCTTGAGGGACACAGAGACAGTGCAAGTGGAGGAGGAGCAGGGAGAGAGGAAGAAAGAGAGAATCCTAAAGAAGCTCTGCACTCAGCCCAGAGCCCAATGGGGGGCTCAAACCCACGAACCCTGAGATCATGACCTGAACTGAAACCAAGACTTGGATGCTTAACCGACTGAGCCCTCCAGGGGCCTCTGGATGAGTCTTAATATAGTACAGCTATGGTCTGAATGTTTGTATCTACAACTCTTCCCCCCACCCACTGTCCAGCACCAAGTTTGTATGTTTTTAAAAAAAATTTTTTTAACATTTATGTATTGTTGAGAAACAGAGAGAGACAGAGCATGAGCGGGGGAGGGACAGAGGGAGAGGGAGACACAGAATCCGAAGCAGGCTCCAGGCTCTGAGCTGTCAGCACGGAGCCCAACATGGGGCTTGAACCCATGGACTGTGAGATCATGACCTGAGCCGAAGTTGGACGCTTAACTGACTGAGCCACCCAGGCACCCCACAAAATTCGTATCTTGAAAACCCAATGCCCCAAGTGATATTATTAGGAGGCAGGGCCTGTGGGAAATGATCAGGTCATGAGAGCTGAGCCCTCAGGAATGGGATTAGCGTCCTTCTAGAAGGGTCCTGAGGACTCGATGGCCCTTCCACCACGTGAGGACATAGCAGGAAGTGAGCAGTCTGCAACCAGAAAGGGGCTGTCACTGGAACCCGATTGCACGGACACCTGATCCCGGACCTCCAACCTCCAGAACTGTGAGAAAGAAATGCCAGTGGTTTGTAAGCCACCCAGGCTGTGGCATGTTGCTATAGCAGCCTGGATGGGCTAAGACGAATACTGAGTGAAAAAAGCAAGTTTTAAAAAGGTTACATTGCTCCCTTATAACCATTCTTATAAAGGTAAGAGCTTGTAGGGGCACCTGGGTGGCTCAGTTGACTGGGCATCCGGCTTTGGCTCAGGTCGTGATCTCATGGTTCGTGGGTTCAAGCCCCACATTGGGCTCTATGCTGACAGCGAGCTCAGAGCCTGGAGCCTGCTTCAGATTCTGTGTCTCCCTCTCTCTCTGCCCCTCCCTCACTAACACTCTGTGTGTCTCTCTGTCTCAAAAATAAATAAACATTAAAAAAATTTTAAGATAAAAATATGCTCAAATAAAAATATATGCAGGGCTCGCTCTGTGACGAGTAACCTGTGTGAACTTGGGGCAAGTACCCCAGTTCTTCACCTGGAAAGCGGAGGTAGAGCCCCAGCTCTGCCCTGTTGGGAAGTGATTAACACAGCAGATTCCCCTTAACAGAGTTCCTCTCTCTGGTTCCCAGGATGAGCCAGGGTTCTCTCTGCTCTTAGAAAACATCTGGGTGACAAGGGGGGCATATTGGAGGGGGACAGCTGTGGTTGACTTGCCCATGAACTTCTGCCCCACCCCTGAGTCTCAGCCTTACCAGGAGGCACTTGTGTGGCCACCATTGAGGTTTATGTACACCCTTTCCTAGGAGCCCATTTATGGTTTTAGGACTCCCCACTTTGACCAGCTGCTCTGATTCCCTAAGAGGCTCAGGACAGATGGTGCTGGGTGAGGCTTCCCTTCTAGCAAGGCTTCTCTATATTAAGCACCTACTATGTGCCAGCCACTAGGTGCTTTACAAGTGGTATTTACAATCTTTCCACTCAGTTATTATTACTCACTCCATTTTAAAGATGAAGAAACCAAGACACGGGATGCATGGTGACGATCCTGGTGTGGATGAAAAGCATGGAGTGGAGTTGCTTCCACATCTTTCCCCAAGTGTGATGGACAGTGCATGGCACTAGGGAACAAGAGGCTGCGTTAGAGCCCCTCGTCTGACACCCGATCACTGGCCACAGGACCTTGGGCAGCTTTTTTCTCTCTGGCCGTAGGGGTCTCCAGAGAAAAGAGAGGGTTGGTACTTGTTGTAGGCGTCTACTGATGCCTAACAAATGACCCCTTAAGACATAGTGGCTTAAAACCAGAGGGTCAGCGTCTCTCGTGGGCTGCCATCGAGGTATGTGGTCATTCAAGACTTGACTGAGGGCTCAGCTACTGGCTGGCTCAGTCAGTAGCACACATGCATCTTGATCTTGGAGTCGCAAGTTCACATTGGACTCGTCCCACATTGGACATAGAGCTTACTTTAAAAATATATTAAAAGACTCAACTGAGGAAGGATCTACTTCCAAGCTTGCGCACCGGGATGTGGACGGGACCCAGCTCCTCCCAGCTACTGGGCAGATACCACACGCCCTCGGTTCCCTACCACATGGGCTTCTTCACCGGGCAGCTCACAACATGGCAGCCGGCTTCGTCCTGTGAGCAGGTGACAGAGAGCAAGACAGAGCTAGGAGACGGAAGTCACGGTGTCCCAACCTAGTCTCAGAAATGTCGTCTTTTCCTGACCAGTACGTCTTCAGGTGAGGCCCACGTGGGGAGTTGGGGTGTGACCGCCCGGAGGCTGGAGTCACTTTGGAGACTGTCCACCATGGCACAAGAGCTCTAAGGTGTGCTTCCCGGTTCTGGGATTCTTTGATAGGAATTTCCTCCAAAAGTTTGGGTCAGATTGACTTAAGACCCGTGGGAAATGTGGGAGGATCTGCATCCCAGGAATGCCTCCGCCCTGGCTGTATCATCTTCCGTGAGCAATGGGCCTGGGTTGTCTCTGCTACCCCCACCTTCCTCCAAGGCCCCTCTTCCCTCTGTCCAGAAAAGGCTACTGCAGGCAAGCCAATGGGGCGGGGCGCAAGATTGGGGGAGCTGCTGCCCTCTCGTGAGGGCCAGAAAATAGGAAGTTTCTGCAGTGAATTGTTTCAAAGGAACAGGTAAAAAAAAAAAAAGTCAAAGGGGATCATTCAAATGTCAAAATTGAAGAGAAAAAGTGAAGAAGAAACAAACAGCATCCAAAAAACTGTTTGTAAAGATGCACGTGTCAAGACAAGGCAGAAAAAAATCAGGTCCCCAAGAGCCCATACATACCTCAGTGGCTTCTGATTCTGTCCCTCACACACCTGTGGGGAGCTGACTCATGTGCATGCCTGTTGCCCCATCGAGGGGCCTATGGGGACATCTCTTGGCTCTTCTGGAACCCGTGTCCGTATGTCCATTGAAAGAAAAGAACAAGGTAAGGTCTGATGATCTTAAAATTTGTTTTAAATATTTATTTATTTTTGAGAAAGAGAGAGAATGGGAGAGGGGCAGAGAGAGACGGACACACAGAATCAGAAGCAGGCTCCAGGCTCTGAGCTGTCAGCACAGAGCCCAACCTGGGGCTTGAACCCATGAACTGTGAGATCATGACCTGAGCTGCAGTCAGATGCTTAACTGACTGAGCCACCCAGGCGCCCCAGGTCTGATCATCTCAAAGGAGACTTGTAGACAGCACTGGCTCTGGGGTGAGAATCAAGGCAGCCATCACAAGCGCACATGGGTTTTAATAATTTCGGGATTATTTTGTTGTTGTTGTTGTTGTCTTGGTTTTGCAGGGGAGAAAATCAGAAAAACTCTGCTGAAAGCTAACATTTCTATTTATTTGTGTGCCTCGTGGCTCACAAACGTTCTGAGGGACTGCTTCCCAGGAAGCCTCTGGTTCTAGCCAGACCAGCTGGTGACGATGAGAACTTGAACCTGCATCTCCCACGCAAGACCCCACAATTCAGTCGCCGGATCTCGCCTGTACCCTCCGTCCTCTGCTGCTCCTGGCGCCATGGGTCCGGGGCGCATCTCAGAGCCGTACTCCTGGCCCTACTTCAGACTGGCAGAAGGGACCATGGAAGGGCAGTTCTGGGGCCTTCCTGGCTTCATACCTGGGGCAAAGCAGCCCGGCACTTCCTTGGGATACCCCATGTGGCACGGACAAGGCACGTGCAAGACGACCAACGCCCGAACAGGGGGCTGGCCACAGGTGTCCTTAAGAGTTGGGTCAGTCTCTGGCCTGAGGGTTTGGTCTAAAGCAGAGTTCACCGTGTGTCCTCTGGTCCTACAGGACGTTAATCAGCGTGACGGGGGCGTGGCAGCCGCTTGAGGGCTGGGGCTTTGTCCTCTTCACTGTGGACCCCCTGGCCCCTATTTGTGCTCCTGCCAAAACTCTATGGCCACGTGCTGAACGAGAGAATGAACATCTCGTAGTCCATCGGGTTTTGACAAACCTGTGAGAAACCAGGATGAACATGTCTCTTCTACTCAGGCCTTCTCACAACCTTGTATATGCTCCGGGTGCTCTGATGCTCAAGACAGGGACACGGGGCAGAGTCTTCCAGACTCACCGGGCCGTGGACCCTTTCAACAGGGCATCTCGTGGAACACAAATTCCATAGTCTAGAGCCACGTTGTCAGATCTTCCCAACTACGTCTCTCTCTCTCTCTCTCTCTCTCTCTCTCTCTCTCTGTCTGCGTCTGAGCCCCTCTTAAGAGAAAAGAGACAGACACGCGGGTTCATGTCTTCCCGTTTAGGCAGGTTCTCCCCAAGTTATATCAAAGACATCTGCCAGTCTCTTCAAAGTTACTTCTACCAGCCTAGCAACCCCAGAGGAAAGAGGGCTGGACAAATCCCGCAGGAGACCCACCTAAGGCTCTCATTGGCCCATCTTGGATCACATGACCACTCCTGAACCAATCACTTGGTTAGAGAATGTAGTGTTCTGATTGGGCAGGCCTGATCACATGCCCAGTTCAGGACCCCCCCCAGGCCAAGTAGGGTCTGTTTGAACCTCAAGAATCAATGGGTTCCCAGAGAAAAACCTCAATCCTATTACCAGAAAAAAAAAGTGAGGGGAGAAATAGTGCAGGACAGGGAAAATGAAGAATGCCCCCAAACTTTCATAATGGTACAGGCATTTGACCAAGCTGGCCGGGAATCAGGTTCTGGGATGGTGGTTAAAGGCTCCCTGCCCTCCTCCCACCCCCTTCCCCAAAGGATCATGGTGTGTGGAGAATGCTGGGAACAGGGTCAGTTTGGGGCAGAGAGGAAAGAAAACAAAAATGACACTCATTGCATTTAACTCTCATGACAGCCCTGAGGATTAGATACTGAGATTATCCCCATTTTACAGATAAGGAAACTGAGGTTAAGAGAAATGAAGTCATTTACCCAAGATTGTGAACCTAACAAGGAGCATAAGAGAGATGTGCAGGGTGTGTGTGTGTGCGCGCGCGGGCGCGCGCGCATGGATGATAAATCAATCACAAAGAGAAACAGGTGTGGAGGCCGTGCCTTGAGATTCTGTAGCTTCTGAAACCCGGAGTTCTTTCCGGACTGTGCCAGCAGCTACTCCAGCGGGACAAGGAAGGCACCTCGAGAGAGACGCCGGGTCCAAACCCAAGGGCTGCCCAGGAAGGGTGGAGGGGCGGCGGGGGGGGGGGGGGGTGCTCTTCGGGAGGCCCCGGTCAGGCTCCTCCGCGCCGCTGCCTGGTTTGTGACCCAGGGCAGCACAGCAGAACCGGCGGAACAGGGAAGGGGGAACTCTTCCTCTTTCTTGCCAACGAACCCCTCCTCTGCATGGCCCGGGGACGGGAGCATGGGAAAATGGGAAGGAGCCAGAACTCCTGGGCCATCTGCTCTGGGCACGTGGCCATCGGGGGAGCTGGTGGGCCGAGGAGAAGCAGGAGAGGGGAGACAGACAAGGACTGTGCCAGCAGACAGCCCTGGGCTGGAGTCCCGGCTCTGCCCTTCCTGTCAGCGTGACCTTGAAAATATCCCTTGGCCTCTCTGTGCTTCAGTCTCCTCGACAGTAGGATGCAGAGCATAGTACTACCCACTGTACAGAGTGCTCGGAAAGCTAAATATAATCCTGAGTGTAACGTGTCTCATACATATTGAATGTATTTTCATCTCCCCACCCTGAATCACATGAGAATATTTGGAGCATCTTTCAGAAGGTTTAGAAGCTTCCATGGTCCTTTGCCAGGCAAACCGCTTTGGGACAGGTTCCTCCGCCGGCCCCTCCACCAAAAGGCCTTCGCGGCGCATCAAACATGAGTTCCCCGAGGGTCTGCAAAGGGACCCCTTGTCACGAGCCAGTGTCCCTCCTGTACTCAACATCAGGGTCACCAGACCCCTGCACCCCCGCCGGGGTTGGTTTGTGTCCCTGTGGTGCTCCAGGTCCCCAGGCACCGAGAGGGCAGCCGGTCTGGGCTACAGAGTCAGGGCACACCCCACTTCCATGCTTGGAGGCTCTGTAGAGATGCCTTCCCTTCCTCCTTCGCAAGTCGGAGGCGGGGCATTGGCCCAGGGCCCAGCTTTCCTGCTGCTCCTAACGCCCAGCAGCCTGGCAGCTCTAACGCAAGGCTGGGTGGGCCGGGTGGGGTATGGGAAGGGGTCCCTGAGGTGTTGCCTTGGCCTCCCGCCAGGCCCGGACGGCACAGAATGACAATGGCTCCTCCTTCTGCCCCTTCTAGGGAGCGGGGAGCCCGGTTCCCCTACTGTCCCCGCCTGCCTGCGGGTGGCAAAGCTTATGCAACTTGGCCAGGCGGCCCCAGCCAGCAAGAGTTTCAGGGTGGGATCTGACTCTCGGAACAGACTCACCCGCCAAGAGAGTGAGCTTTGCAGTGCTTTGCTTGGCCAAGAGCAGGAGGTTGGGGAGGGGCTGGCTCCGTCCAGGGAGTGCTCCCCACCCCTGCCTCCTCCTGGAACACCAGCGCTGTGGAGCGGGGGGCTTTCAGCCAGTCAGGGCCACGGCACCCCCCTTCCCGACAATGGGATTTCAAAGCCAAGACCCAAGAGAGGGGTCCAGGGAGGGGGACTCCTGCCTTCCATCAGGATTGCCTCATTAGTGGTTTTGTATTGTTAGAAGTCGCTTCATTGGAGGCCTGGATTGCAGCAACACGGAGCTTTAATCTGGGCTGGGCATGGGGACTTGTGGCCAGGAACCCCGAAAGGAGAACAATTAATATCCCCAAAGCTGGTCTTTCACTCAGGCCCTGTTTCCCCTTGTTCCCAAGTTCTGGAAGGCTCAGAAAGAAACACTTCTCTCCATTCCTGCCAGTCTCCCTCCTGGCCTCTCCGCATGCAGAAGCACGAGCTTCCTATCACATGCTGAGAGGGGGCAGAGCCCAAATTCTCTTGCTTGACAGGACCTGGAAACCATGGCGCTAAAATGTGGCCTTCTGCCTGTCAACCCCAGACGGCCCTGTCCCCACTGAAATCACTGCTCTGGGCTTCGCTTTCCTCAGCTGTAAATGAGGGGGCTGGGGTCGTGCCACTGCAGGGATTTTGAGCCGTGGACACCTTTACCAGGAGACAACTTACAAGGAGGTTGGACCTAGAGTGGCCAAACCTGTGCCCTCCCGGAAATGCTTCCTCTTCTCAGGCAGAACATGACCATCCGGTCCCAAGAGCTCCCCCAGCCTCACTGGCTGCCCCTCCCCAACTGCTCTGCCCACTTCCTTTCATCCAAATTCATCCCTATCCCGTAGTCTGACGCCTCTAGACCTCTTAATGCAGCCCAGCTTGTCTTCCAAAAAC
Organism: Helogale parvula; assembly: GCA_004023845.1. Lineage (NCBI taxonomy): Eukaryota > Metazoa > Chordata > Mammalia > Carnivora > Herpestidae > Helogale > Helogale parvula. Next base: position 97,468 of record PJEM01003057.1, on the reverse strand, counting down.
TGTGCATCTGACAGTGAACCTGACCTACTGCTGTGGGCTGAATTGTGTTCCCCTAACCTTCATATGTGAAGCCCTACTCCCCCCCACCAAGTGGTGGTTTTGAAGGTGGGGTCTTTGGGAGGTAATTGGGTTTGGATGAGGTTGAGTTGGGTCCTTCATAGTGGGACTGGTGCCTTTATGAGACACCAAGAGCTTGCTGTCTTTCTATGTCTCTGCCACATGAGGTCACAGCGAGAAGGTGGCCATCTGCCAACCAGGAAGATGGTCGTCACCAGGGAACTGAATCTGCCAGCACCTTGATCTTGGATGTCACAGCCCTCAGAACTGTGAGAAATAGCTGTCTATTGTCTAAGCCCCCAGTCTACGGCCTTGTGTTGTGATGGCCTGAGCTCCAAACACTTGCTGGGAAAGCATCAGTGCCACTGTCTGACTCTCTAGACCCTCACTCACCACTTTCCCCTGCTCTTTCTTGGTCCCAGCTCTGTGGGTACATACACCCCAGCCAAACGCCCCAGGCTCGCATCCCAGGTACAGAAGGTCCTCCTAGAGTGGCTCCCAGTGATCAGAGGTCACCATCTCCTGGGACTCATGGTCTGTGGAGTCCACACCCCTTGACAATGGGCTGGACCCAGGACTCCCTTCTAACCCTCTGGCCAGCAAAAGTGGTGGGGGTCACTTCCAAAATCAGGTCATGAAGACCATAACTTTTGTCTTCTTCCTTTACCTGCATACTCTGATGAAGGCACCTGCCATGTTGTGAGCTGTCCCGTGGAGATGTCTACACGGCAAGGAACCAATAGGGCCAACCACACGGTAGGAACTGAGACCCTTGGTCCAACAGCTCAGGGGGAAGTGAATCCTGCAAAAATCCAATTGAGTGAGTCTGGAAATAGATTTGTGCCCAGATGAGCCCTCAGATAACCCTAGTCCCAGCTGATAAGAGCCTAGGAGAGGCCCTGAGCAGAGGACCAGCCTCACCATGACCAGATTCCAGACCCTCAGACAATAGATGTTGTTTTAACCCACTAACTTGAAAGGGATGTATTTGTTATGCAGCAATAGCTAACTAATACACCAGATTTTGCACATGCTTTCTCTTCGGCTTAGGACACTCCCCTCTCTAGCCAGGCTCATCCCCCATAAATTAGCTTAATCTCCACTGGCCATCAGGTGGCACTGTAATCAACACTCTTTCAGTGCCCCAGGGAGTAGTGTCTGTCTTTCTCTCTAAATGCTCACCCTACCTGACTGGAACACCTCACCCTTTGGACATAGCTCCTTAAAGACAGGAGCTCAATCTGACTTGTCTGTTACCACCTTTCCAAGGTCTTCCACAATGCCACGCTCATAGTAGGTGCTCTGTGAACACAAGGGGTATGAATGAGTGAAGCAGGATGAAAGAGATGCTCAGAGAGACCCAGGGATCCTGATTTGAGGAACTCCCAATAAACACTTGGGTCCCTCTGCAATAATGCCACACAATTATATTATTTCATATGGCTTATCCATGAGCAATACTTACATAAGTATGATCATAAAGAGTTGAATAATGAACATTCCCAACAATTGTGATCAATTACGCCAGGAGGATGGAGGGAAAGGACACTTTGTGTGTACATGCACATTTATATGTGTGCATAAAAGTTAAACCATCAGTAGAGGGACCATGGATTATGAATAAAGCACAAAAATCAAGAACTTTTAATACAAGCAAATTATGTACGAATATACAAGTAGGTTAGTGGCTGAAAGAAGTAAAAATGCTTGCTTCCGAGAAGCAGAAGGGGGGGGTAGGGAATTGCTGGGTTTTGATATGAATTTTATTTGACTTTTAAAGCCACATACATCTTTAATAAAATAGACATTACAATTCAAAACAGTAAGTAAGAAAAAGAGAAAGAAGGAAGACAATTTCATGTTGTCAAAGACCATAAAGAAAATACGGTGGTTGAGGGGAGAGACTGGTACAGGTGGAGATGCTTCCTGAGATGGGCTGGCCGTCAACGGACTCTTTGAGCTAGTGATCTTTGGACTTAGCCCTACTTGAAAAGGAGTAGTCACATGAGATGTGGGAAAAGCATTTCAGGCAGTGGGAACAGCATGTGCAAAGGCTCAGAGATAAGACCACACTTGGTATGTTTAAGGGACAGAAAAGCCAGTGTGTATGCTGTGTGAACAGCAATGACAGGGGTTGGGTTGAACTTGGAGAGGAGAAGGTGAGACCATATGAGCTGATGTTGAGGGGTAGCTGTAGAGATGGAGTCCAGAGGAGATGCCAGAACTGGAGAAGACACATGGGAAATTCAAGCTTTCAGACAAACATTCAAAGCCATGGGGACAGAGATCAGCCAGGCAGTGAGCAAACATCAAGCAAAAAGAAGAGATACTGACCAAGTACCCTGTGTGCAACCTGCACTGATAAATAACCGGAGAGATGACCTAACAGCCCCTAATGAAGTTTTATAAGTCACTTTTGATTACAAGTTTACTTTGCTTTTTAAAAGCAATATCCCATATACTATCATTTCACTTACTGGATGAGCAAGTTGAGATCAGAAATACAATTAGGATCCAAACTCGTTTGCTACTTGCCCCACCGGACCCAGGGCCTCATTAGCTCATTTCCCCAGTGCTCACAGGCTCAGTTTTCCATGAATTGTGCTCCGCTTCCCCACCTCTTGACCGTCTGTGGTTTTATTAATCTGTGCTCTAGAACTCTCCTTCCGCCTTCCCAGTGATCCAGGCACTTAGGCACCTGTTCCCTCTTGCTCTGACTGCAGGCTTCCGCCTCCTGAGGCTCAAATCCTGGGTTCTCTGGATTTCATACCCTCCACCCCCACCTAAACCCTAGGGCTGGCATCCGATTCCACAGCCACATCTGAGTTCTGGGCACTTCTTCCCAGGCCAAGTCGGCCGTTTTGAGAGAATGACGCAGGTTGAGAACATAACTGAGAGCCGGCTGCATCACTCCTGCCCCACCACTCTGTGCCTCCTTCCTCTTCCCATTTGGGGGCATATCTTGATCTCGAAGAGCCTATTCCATGGGACATGCTGGTGTCAGCACCTAGCCTGGGGCTGCCACACAGTAATGGCCCAAAGTGTGGTCCTCAGTGAATGAGTAAGAGTTTTGTTTTCATCCTACAGTTAGAAATGGGATGCCAAGTGAAGTTTACACTATGGTGTCAATGATGGACTTGTCAGAGACTTTTCTTGTGTTTCATTTATTCTTTAAGGCCTAGCTTTGGCTCTATCTCCTCTAGAAAACCTCTCAACCACATCTTCCCACGGGGGCTTCTGGTTTTTCTCTGAATGCAGGTCTCCTGAGTGAGACGGTGTCTACAATACTCATAGATTGATTTATTCACCCACATCCAAACAACAGACAACAAAAAATAGTATGAAACCAGCCTCGTTTTCTCAGCGGGACAGAAATTTCTCAATGGTGGGGATCATATCTTCTGCTCTGTAACAATGCCCAGTTTAAAAGTAGGAGACGTAAGTTCACGTCCTGGCTATGCCACACACCGCTCTGTGAACTTGGGCAAGCTATTCATCCTTCTCTGTGTCTGTTTCCTCACTGATGGTGTGGAGAAGCACTATTCATTTCATGGGCTCTTCTGAGGAATGCCCGTATAACTTCTTTCTAAACTGTCAAATGCTGAACAGATGTTAATTTACTAATTGTGATGAATACAGCATTCAGGTTGCTCGTAATTTTGAATATTTAAATAAAGAGCGTCCAACCACCTTAAGGCTGGGATTTCACCATGGGGCCTGCCTTACCCTCCAACTCATTCACACCACCCAAGGAGGGTGGCCCGGAAGGAGGAGGGAGTTGAGGAAACCGAGGCCCCCAGAGACTATGCTGTGCTTGACCATGGGGTGGAGCTCGGAGCTGTACCCAGACAACCCGACTGTGCGGGCGGGGGGCGGGGGGGGCACCAGGGAAACTGCTCCTTGATGTGGTTTGGGTTATTGTTCGGTTCGGGGCTTTTGTTGTTTGGTGTTTTGTATTTTTATTGCTGCTGTTCTCTTTCTAATCCTAATAACAGAGGCAAGAGGAAGCCTGGGCAGAGGGAAGGCATTTTTTGGAAACTCTCTGGAAGCTCTGAAAACCCCACCCCGCGGCTGGAAGGTCACGGTGACTTCTCTCTGGTGGAGACGGGTGTGGAATGGGCGACAGATCTCGGCCGGAAGCCTCCTGCAGCATAACTGGTCGTCTTGCCCACCCAGGAGAGGCTGGCTGGGGAGGCAGCTGCCTCCAGCAGCCTCTGGATCAGCAGCGCCTACAAGGTCAGGAAGGAAGGAAGGCACCTTCACTAGCTTCCGGTCCAGCATTTCCCAAAATGGGTGCTTCGGGGACGAATCACGCTGGATGTGAACCTGTGCTGTACGGAAGTAGCAAACCAGAGTCAAACGCACTTGAGAAATGTTCACAGTCAAGTGTATTCTTTTGAAGTTCGGGACGTGTCCGAATCTTACATTTGCACGTGTCATGCGGGGACTCTCCAAGAGAAGCCCATAAGATGTTATTGACCAAAAATCTACTTAATTTGGTTTATTATCTTTGTTGGGGAGGATCAGCCAGTAGCTCTACTGCTCCAGGTGGGACAAGGATGCCGAGCATATGTAGTTTATTTCTCTAAAATTACTCTAAACTCCCTTCTGAGCCTGCACCCAGCAGGGAGAAGGGAAGAAGGGAGGAAAGGAAGGAGGCGGTGAGAAAGGGGGCGAGGGAGAGAAGGAAGCTGACTTTTGTTCAGTCTGGTTTAAAATGCCCCAATCCAACCGTCTTAACTCGAAATTAGGATCAATGACTTCTCTTTACTCCCTCTTCCAGATTCCCCCCGGCTCTCCCTACTGCCCCGGAGATGTGGCTGGATGTTTGGGGAAGGAGCTTGTAACCTCGCAGCAGGTGGGGGGGACACAGAGCCAGGACCTTTGAGGGTGGGACAGTTGATGCCCCCCAAGGTCCTGTCACACTAAAGGCTGCTCTGGACCTTTTCTGTGGGCAGAGCACCACTTAACAGTCCCTTTGAACCACCTCACCTTTTATTAACATAGGCACCTCTTTCCACCTTGTCCTAACCAGTAAGATCCTCAAAATGGCTGGGGTGACACAGGAGTTATTTTCTCCTGCGACCCATTTAAATTAATAAATAACAAAATTTTCTTAAGATCACAGGGGTGCCATCCAAAATCATCTCATGAATCACTAGGGATTCGAACCCCACACTCAGCACTGGTCTGGACCACTCTTGGAATTCTAGGAATATCAGCCAGGTAGAAGTGGGGCTTCCAGTTTTTTCCATGAGGACTGCCTCTGCAGAAGCACTCGCCCAAAAGAACTGCTAATCTGACCCCAAAACTCCATGATGGTTGGTCTGCATTAACTGAAGTTTTTCTGTAGGCACCTATCGGGGGGGGAATTACATTGCACAAAGCTGCAGCAAGACTTACCTAAACTCCTTTCTCTACCCGTCCTTCCCCTGGGCCCTCTTCCTGCCAGGTGTCAAATCACTTGCCCGATTCCACCAACCGTCCCCCATCTAAAATTAAACTTTTTTTTTTTAATTTTAGAAAGAGGCTGTGAATGGGGGAGGGTACAGAGGGAGATAGAGAATCTTAAGCAGGCCCAACGCTCAGCGAGGAGCCCAACATGGGGCCTGATCCCATGAAGCATGAGATCATGACCTGAGCCAAAATCAAAAGTCAAACAATCAACTGAGCCACCTAGGTGTCCTCCATGACTTTTTTTTTTTAATTAAAGGTTTTGAAGACTCCCAACTACACAGTTGGCCACAGAGAGCTCCCCACCTTCCCCGGACAAAGCATTTTGGCTGGTTCCCCTTTTACCCACCTCTGTCAGACCTGCCCTTGTGGGGAGCCCAGAGAACGAGACCCCTACTTGGAGTGTAAGAAAGGAGGATGGTAAAACTCTTCTTTATTTTCAAATCCTTGTCACCCAGAAGACCAAGCCTCAGAGGGCGACTCAGTCGTGAATGGATGGCAAAACGGGGGCAAGAGCCCTCCTGGTCTGACTCCAGGTTCAGGACCCCGGCTGCCCCTTCCGTTTTCCCCAGTGGAGGCAGCGAGCTGGGTCCCAGGCACGGCAGTGAGGGGAAACCTGGACTTTCCTTTCCAGGAAATGAAGTGACCTTCCTTTCTTTCCCCACCTCGGTCGTGCCTGAGCCCCGCTCTAAGCCCCCCACCTAAGAAACAGGATTTACAAGCCAGCTGCTATAATCCCTTTAAAATGAGGTTTGGGGACTATAGGGACTCTTTGGGCGTTTCATTTTTTCAAAACAATATTCCTGGCTCAAAAGCTAAGATTTCACCATTCCCAGGGGAGTCAAGACAAAGGATGGCCGGGGCGGCGCAGGGCCCCTGGGGCTCCCTTCGGGGGCAAGAGGACACCCCCTGAGTCTCTCCCAGGGCTCCTGGGGCAGGCTGTGTAAGGATAGGTGTTATTGCTCCGTGTGAATGCAGACGTCTCTCTCCAGTGCCTGCCACCCAATTGCATACACATCTCCCCCACCAAAACCCAGTCACCCCTTCCACTTCTAACAGTGAAGCTTCAAGCTTCCAACGTGAAGCCCCTTGGAAAGGTGGCTACTCGCTGGAATTCCTTTTAAGGTGTCGGTAACTGACTGCTCATCCCTTCCTGAGAGAGTCCGTCTACTCGAGAGCGTGGGAGGCATGAGACCCCACAATGGTGGGAACAGTATCAAGGAGATGGGAGAGCGGGGCGGGGAGGAGGGGGTGTGGTAAATGTGATGCTGCTCCTTCTACTGAATTCTGAAGACCTGACTCTAGTGTGTGTGTGACCTGGGCGATTGAGCAGGGCTGGGGGCAAGGGTGGGGACCCTCTTCTTGCCGGGCAACCTCCCTGGGTATCCAGCGACCGCCTCATCCAGGTTTGCGCAGGACTTTCCTGGTTAGTCCCAAGCAAACAGGGATGAGTCGATTCACCTAAGCAGCACCCACGTCCCCTGGCTCTGCCCACCCTTGGCTGGACCCCCCAGTGAGCCCACCAGCTCTGCATAGCTGGCCCCGCTATGTGGGTTTGTGGTTTGCGGGAGGCTCAGGACCGCATTTTAGCTCCCCTGCCACGGCCCTGAGGAAACACTGACTCCAACAAGACACCGAGCAAACACTGCCATTCACTGAGCGCCACTGCATGCCCACATCCTTGCCCGGCACTGGGCTGAGGGCTACAGTCCCCTGCACAACCCTATGAGATAGCTGTGGGGAAGCTGCGGCTCAGAGTTAAGTAGTGGGGTTCCATCCATGGGCTTTCTCGTTCTGGAACCCGCATTGTTCTCAGGGATCGGCAAACTTTCTGCGAAGGGCCAAATAGTTACCATCTCTCAGTTTTACAGGCCATCAGGGCTTTGTCCCAACTACTCTCCTCGGTTATACTGCGAAAGTAGCCGTAGGTAATGGCTGTGGACATGACTGTTCCAATAAAACTTTATTTACAAACATGGGCAGGGGGTGGGATTTGGCCTCTGGGCCATACTTTGCCTATCCCTGGAGGAAAGTCTGCCTGCGCATCATAACCCCCCACCCCCTGCCCCCAACCAAGAACAAGGACAAGAACACAAAGATAATTCCAGGTCTATCTCTGCCTACCAGAGACAGCCACAGCTGCCAACACCCCAACACTCTTTTTCCCCATGGACCTAAAGGTTTTCTTCTTTGAGGTGTGTAGACTCGTCCCCGGGGGCAGACACGCAGATCTGAGTCTCTCTGCTGAGGCCTGGGTCCTCAGGTCTCAGACGACTCTCTCAGCCTCTGGAGCCCCTTAAGCTCTGCCCCCAGCACATCTCAAACCCAGAGGGACTGCACCCCCAAGATGCAGAAGCCCAGAAAACAGGAGACCCTTCAAAAGCCATCGTCACGACCTAGAGAGGTCTGCGGCTGTTTGGCCAGGATCTCCGAGGTGGAGGCCCGAGCCGCAGAGCCTGCTGCCTTCCCCGTTTCTACCCTGGGCCGTGGCAGTGGGGGCCCACGGCCAGGAAGCTGCGATACAGTCTCGGTGACGTAAAAAGTGGTGGCGGCTTTCACAATGACTGTCACCTCAAGCTGACAGCGAATGAGCACGTGTCTAGGGAGCTGAGATCCACAGGCCATGCTGGGGCGCTGAGGAAGGGAGCATTTGGCCCTCAGGGCCTGGGCTGGAGAGGGCCACCTGTCCCACTGGGACTCCTCCTTATATCTGTAAGACATCCTGTGACCTGCCCCATGGGCACTCATGCCAACCTGGGTCTGCTGTCGCTCCAGCCCTGGCGGGCACTGGCACCAAACAAAAAAGTCATTATGACTGCCACCCACCCCACCTGTCCTCCCCTCCTCTCGCCCCTCCCAAGAGGCCTTGCCGAGAGCCCAGAGGACACGCAGCTGCGTGGAGGTTAGAAGCTGAGGCAAGGGCTGCTGGGGCACACTCGTATGTGCTCCCGTGTGTGTGAGGTGTGTCTGCCGCTCTGACTGTGTGTCCAGAGGTGCGTGAGTACACACGCCTGTGGGTGGTGTGCGCGTGGATACTGTATGAGTGAGCGTCTCGTGTGGGTGTGCGGGGCGCGCGGGGCGTGCGGGGTGCGTGGGGCACGCGGGGTGCGAGGGGCGCGGGGGGCGCGGGGCGCGCGGGGCGTGCGGGGTGTCTGGCTCCTGTGTGCACGTGTGCCTGTGCATACGCCCGAGCAGCCCGTCGGTGCATGTCTGCATATGAATGTGTTAAGTGCGTGCATGTGTGTGTGTGTGTGTGTGTGTGTGTTTAAGAGACACAGAGAGAGAGAGAGAGAGAGACCTGTCTCTGTGTTCACCTTCTTGGGGGAAGGTTTGAGTGAGTAGAAGCTTGGCTTTGGAATAACTGGGTTCTGACTCAAGACCCATGGGCCATCCAGTCTTATCTTGAAAATTCCGGTTCATTCTCAAAGACTTCAAGAGGGCATCGTTTCAGCCGCAGCCTTTCCAAGCACCCCACTTCATCCCCCAAACACCGTATGAGTAGAGCGAATGCATTTGCAGCCCCCCAATTTATGGCCTCCCAGAATCTCTACCCTTTGCACTGACTTTGCAGCAACCCCCCACACAGAGGTGAGGTCTATCCTACCTCCCCCCTGAATCCGGGCTGGCCTGAGCCTCTCACTTTGGCCAACAAAGCAACTCAGTGTCAGTCCAGGCCTAGACCTCGGGATGCCTGGTAGCTTCCACTTGCTCCCCAGGAACTCGGCCACCGCTGGTACAGAGGCCCGGGCTGGCCTGCCAGAGGGTGAGAGGCACGGCTCCGCACGCTTGGTACGTGTGTGTGATGGTGACTGGGGCCCACTCAGACCAGCTCATAGTCAACCAACTCCCCGGGGACAGAAGGACCCGCCAGGATCAGCAGCGCCGCCCCCTCGCCATCCCTGACTGCAAACATGGGCCTCCAAGACCACAGCCACAAGCTCAAGTGTGGGCCCGTGGGCAGGAAGACATGTGGGGCTTCAGCCGCTGAGCTGCGGTGGGGCAGCTACTGGTGGGGGAGGTTTCATTATTCTTCCATTTTACAGAGAAGGAAATTGAGGAAAGTAAAAACTTCCCAAGGTCCTACGCTTTCCATATACAGGGTGGTAGGATTCACATGCCCGCCGAGGGGCTACCGGGCTCAGGAGGGTCTTGGTAGGCTCAGGCTCGTGTGGGCTTAAACACAGAAATTCATCTTCTCACAGTTGTGGGGGCCGGAAGTCTGAAATCAAGGTGCTGTCAAGGTGGGTTTGGGGGAGGCCTCTTGCCTTCGCTTCTGGACGCCCACCTTCTCACTCTATCCGTACGTAGCCTTTCCTCTATGTGTGTGGAGAGAAGGAAGAGAAAGACAGAGATACAGAGAGAGATACAGAAAGACAGGAAGAAACAGAGACCTCTAGTGTCTCTTCCTTTTCTCACAAGGGCACCAATCCTGCCGGTTGAGTGCCCAACCCTTATGACCTCATTTAATCTTAAGGCCCTATTTCCAAATTCCTTCACACTGGGGGTCAGGGCTTCAACATATGAACTTGGGGAGGGGAAGACACACCTCGGTCCATACAAAGAGCTCACCTCTACACCGGAACACCTTACAGCCATGGCACGGGCCACAGGTAGGAATGATGACGTCCACCTTACAAATCGAAGAGGCTACGTGTTGGAGGGCTGAGCTCCAGGCTGCCGTGTGGGTAAGGAACACAGTGAGGGCACCTCCAGCCCTATGCATTCGTGGGGGCCATCTCCTATCGCATCCCCTTCACCCTCCATCCCCGCATCTTTGTGCCTGGAGTAGAGAGGGAGGGGCGGAGAGAGGGGATTCTTTGACTTTAGAACCCACGTCCTTCCCTGGGACATATGTTTACATATGTGGGTGCATGGGGTGCGTGGGGTGTCTGGCTCCTGTGTGCACGTGTGCCTGTGTGTGTGCCCAAGCAGTTTGTCGGTGCGTGTCAAGGTGGGTTTCCAGGACTGAGCCCCAGTCGTCGCAGTGGTGATCAGCTGGCTAATTCACCCTTTACCGAAGCCCTTCCTTTTCCTCTCTTGCTTCCCACTCCTCCGCTGGGGTTTCCTGGGATCAGCGTCCACCGACTACTGGTACCGTGTTCCTTGTCTGTGGGTCAGCTTCCGTGGAACCTACACTAAGGCTGAGTGACCTTCCTCTCTCTCTGGAAAGGAGACTTTTTCTCCGCTGATAGGCTGCCAGGACCTGGCCCAGACTCTGATGGATCAGCAGAATCCTGGGGTCAAGTGGGGAGCGACGGGCACAAACACAACGTCTAGAAGCTCCCAGAGACTGACCTCGGCCTACAGTCTTCACCAAGGCCCGAGACCCCCAAGTTGGAGACAGCTTCATCTTCAAGCTGGGTCATTTCTCACAGCGGGATGTCCCCCCCCCAAGGGGGTCACACTCGTGGCCAGAACATGGCTGGGAACGAGCCGGACCCAGCTGATGGTGCCAGAGACCTCACGTCTTAAGACTTTCCTTTGCGTGTGGAGCTGCTCATTTACAGGACCATAAACAGCACCACATCCGGCGAGAGCTCTCTTGACCCACCAGGTCCCGCCAGACAACGGGGCCTGGAGTTTCTCTTCTCAAGGGAAAAAGGAGAGTTGCAAGTTCCACTTGGTCTTCTGTCCCCTCCAGGGCCTCCCTAACCATCACCCAATAAATGAGGATCTTTCTACCTCAGAAAACCCTTCCAAGTCTGCAAAATGCTCAGAATGTGCTGACCCTGCGCCCACCCGGCCGGGCCCAGCCTTCGGCGGAGTCTGCTCCTGGGAACATCTCCTTTCTGCGGTGGCCAGAATGTCCCAGCCTAGCCAGTAGGTTTCTTGTAACGTGGTTTCTCAGCCCATGTCTCTTTTTAACATTATAAAATTTTTTAGAAGGCAGGGGGTGGAATAAGAAGGGGGGGCGGAACGAGCAACTATAAACAAAACATAAAAGTTGTTTAATGGACGGCATAATGAGGCCGCCAGGAAACAGCCTGGCATTGATTTTCCCTGACATTTCACCTATTAAATTATGAGCTTCTTAAGGAAGAGCTCAGATTTTTTTTCTTCTTCAGTCAATTAAGATTCTTTAATGAAGAACAAAGCTGCTATTGTCTGAGCCCCACACGAACCCAAGTTCCTTGACAGGAAAATGGTGGTGCTCCGGGTAGGGGTGGGATGCTGGAGGTAAAGATGCCTCCTGATTTGGGGGATCCAGTGGTGATGTCCAAGTCAGGACCCAACCCCAAAAGCCTGTCCTCAAGAATCTGATGGGTTGTCTGGTTCTGTTTCTGAAGTCCGGGCTGGGGCTCAGGGATGGGGAGGAAATCCTTCAGGTGGGGTTGCATGAGAACATGGAAATATCTAGAACAATCCTTTTTGGAAAATCTAAACGCTTTTTGGAAAGTCTAAGTGATAGGCCAAAGGGTCTTGAAATAGAATTCACCAATTCTCACACTAACCCTATCAAGGAGGCAGAGAATTCCCATTTAACAGATGAGGAAACAGAGGTTCTGAGAGGTTAAGTCACTTGCAGAAGCCAAACATTGTGATGAAGGGGCAAAGTCAGGATTCTCACCTTGTTCTGGATGTTTCCAAAGCGCACCTTCTTTCCATCATACTTGCTGCCCACATCAGCCCAATTGGAGGAAACAGGACCGGCAGGCAGTGTGAGTACCCAGCCCCCTGGGGTCGTGCCTGACCGAGATGGCCACAGCCTCCCCTTGGTAATGATTCTTTCCACTGCTGGGACCTGAACCCACCTCCTTTCCTACCCAATACCCCCTTCTCTCTCTCTTTCACTTCCCTTTCGAATCTTCTCAGCTCCTTCATTCACAAAGAGGTGTCAACAGTTATCACCTGCATAAAGCTGAACCACGAATATTTATATCTTGAAAAAGATGAAAGTCTACAACTTAAGGCTCACAGCCAAGGTAGGGCCGTTCAAGCATGTGGTAGACTACAGACAGATAACCCCAGGGATCCCCTTTGTAGGTCCCTTCTGGTCCAGGTGCCTCTCAGCATGACTTTGCCATGGGACTTGCCGCTGGGGCTGGGTGTGCAGGAGTTCAAGTGCTCTGGGGGACCTGCTTGCCCTACCGCTGATAAGCTGCCTTAATGGCAGTTACAGCAGATGGGCTCTAACCATTCAAACATTTTACTCACCCAGCTACGGAAAGAGGGTGCTCTCTGACAACCCGGAGACCAAACAAAGCTTTGCCATTTCGCCCTTAAAAGGGTCTCACCTGGGGCGCCTGGGTGGCTCAGCCGGTTGAGAATCCGACTTCGGATCAGGTCATGATCTCACGGTCCGTGGGTTCGAGCCTTGCAGTCGGGCTCTGTGCTGACAGCTAGCTCAGAGCCTGGAGTCTGATTCGGATTCTGTGTCTCCCTCCCTCTCTGCTCTTCTCCCGCTCGCTCTCTGTCTCTGTCTCTCAAAATAAAAGAAAGACATTTTTTAAAATGAAGAAAAAATAAAAAGGATCCCACCTGGAGCAAGACTCTCCAGAAAGGTAAGAGCTGCCTCGTATGGAGTGCTGGCCACCTGGCGGCCCCGTGCTAGGCACTCTCCTAGCTTGATAACCGATTAGGTAGTGTTGTTTATTCTTGACTGATAAATGAGGACACTGAGTCGCAAGGCGGTAAAAGAACTGGCCCAAGGTCACCCAGAGCTAGGATTCATCCCAGTTCTGTGTTGTCTGTAATCCCCAGACCTCCCCGGAAGCAGCAAGAAGGCAGGCTGCATGGGCTCAGTCGACTTTGCCCTTGAGTCAGGGCTTCCGGATGCCCCGTTGAGGGCACCTGCTGTTTTCAGCAGCCCAGTTCTATTTCCTCTTGTGGGGACAGCACCCCAGTTTTCCTTAAGGGAACTCCCTAACTTTCAGTCCCCGCAGAGTAAACAGAACCGTGTGGGCACCTGACTCAGGCCTGGCCAATCAGGAGACTTCATCTTCCCAGGCCACAGTGATTGGTTCAGGGAAGGGCATGTAACTCAGTTTGGGCCAATTAGAGTCAGGCCTGAACCTTCTGCTGGAAAGATGGGAAGCAGGCCGGTTTTTTCCATTGGGTTTGCTAAAGTGTGGGGGAAAGAGCTTGGAGATCTGGTGGCCACCTTCCCACCATTTGAGAATGAAGCAAAACAGAAAAAAAAAAAAAAAAAGCAGAGCAAAAAGCCAGAGAAAAGACAAATTCCTGCTGGTATAATTAGAGCTCCAGGTAAGCTGCACCCCTGGGGTCAGGTTCATCAACCTGAACCAATGGGATCTTCAGGCCTAACCTGCCCCTGACGTAATATTGCCGGATAAAATACAGGGAACTTGAATATCAGACAAATAAATACGTTTTTAGTATAAGAATAGCCTAGATATTGTATGAGATATACTTAAAACAATTATTTGTTGGGGCGCCTGGGGGGCTCAGTCAGTTGAGCTTCCGACTCTTGATTTCAGCTCAGGTGATGATCTGAGGGTCATGGGGATTGAGCCCTCTGTGGGACATTGCCCTGAGCATGGAGCCTGCTTTAGATTCTTTCTCCCCCTCTGCCCCTCTCCTCCCTCCCTCTCCTTCCCTCTCTCTCGCACGCTCTAAAAAATGATTAATTATCTGAAATGCAAGTTGAACTGGGCATCCTGTATTGTTATTTGCTGAATCTCACAAACCCTCCCTGCCCCACAGGAAATAGTCCACGATGGAGGCCCCACACTGCCTCCTGCTAAGTCCACTCCAAGGGCCAGGGCATATCTGTGACCTCTGTCCCTCAACCCCCATGCCAAACCAGGCTGTACTGAGCAACGTATCCCCCTTTACAGATGAGGAATCTGGGGGCCAGAGAGGCTAACTACACTTCACAATTACAAAGTAAGGGGCAGCATCCAGATAAATGGCAGATTCCATCACTAATGCCGAGTGCACTGATCTGCCCATTACATCATGGCTACCGGAGATCTTGGTCAAGACCTTGACCGCTTTCACCCTAACCCCATTATAGTCATCATCCACAGACACTTTGGCCCCAAGAAGAGTCCCCCAGCGTCCCATACAGGCCAGTGACATGATGAGAAGAGCACTGGACCATGGCTTGACCACGAGGTTGAATTGGACTTTGCTTTTTAACACTAGAGTGACACCAGGCCAGTTGCTTCCTGGGTGGATAGCTCTTGTTAATCTGCAGGAGCCCTCTATCTAGTAGGGTATCCTCACCCCACTCCACAGCTCATGGGAGACAATCTCAGTGTCCTGCCTGTCCCCAGATGACAGCAATGGGCACAGCATCTACGCCTAAAGACCACAGAACCCCACTCTCTACCCCACAGCGATTAGTCTGAGAATTGGGGTGAGGCAAGGGAAATCAGAGTCCCTTGTGAGATTAGGTGTATGGATGTTGGAAGAGGTCCATGTAGGGTACCTCCTTAGGACCCCAAGCTGTCGGCACCGTGCATGCCTCAGGCTTCCAGAAGGTATCTTTTCTACCACAGGTAGAAAGCCTGCCTGAGAATGAAGCCACACAGAGGAAAACAGGGTCATGAGGTGAAGAGAAATAGAAACAGAGCTCCTGGATCCAGCCATGCCTGAAGCCAGTGACCCCTGGAATTCCTGATTATAGGTAATGAGGGCAGTGGCCATGTGAGCTTCTGAAACCTAGACCTTGGGAAATCTAAGCCACAGGCAAGGAATACCAGGACCTGACTGCTTTAGGGGAAATGCTCCTTTATTTATTTATTTATTTACTTACTTCCTTACTTACTTATTTTTATAAACCTGTATCTTCTTTATTTTACATACTTTAATTTGAGAGTAAAATTTTTTTTTAAAAAACCCACAACACACATCCAAACCCCTTGTCAAATATGGGAGGGGATAGGACTGGAGGCCCTCATAGCCTGACTCAGACGAAGCCGGGAGGTACACAACCACTAGGCATCAGCAGAGAGATCCAGGTGAAGTGGGGTTGCTCAGGGTTGCTGGGGAGTCATGGGGACACTATGCAGAGGGCACATGATCTACGGGTAGAAGCGAATCCACTTCTACGCAAGAGGCGTCTTCTTCCTCCTCAAGGAGGCAGATCTCATCAGGAACAGCAGCACTGTTCCTTTGCTGTCATTTCACCTTCCTCCGTGCCCAGGCCTGGCTTGGCCATTCAGTCAGTGTGGTTGGAGCGGGTCCGGGGACCCTCAAGTGAGAAGCCAGAGAAAGCAGCACCGTTTCAAACACCAGCACCTGACAGCCTGGTCATTCTCGTCGGCCTCCGCCTTCTGCCGGAGCGTCTCTACAGTGGGGTGCTCAGGATTGATCTCCGGCTGCTTTTTGGCCATCATATCACCCATTGTAGACTTGTCCCCATGTGCCTGGGCTTTCCTGGTCCTCTGCACCTTGGCCGTCCAGCGTGGGTACTAGTCACGAGGCAGTGAGGACACTAGCCTATTGGAAATTGTCACCTCCTCAGCCTTTTTATCCAAGAGGGGAAATACTCTTTAAAAAATTTTTTGTTTAATGTTTACTTACTTTTGAGAGAGAGAGAGAGAGAGGGAGTGAGGGAGGGGCAGAGAGAGAGAAAGACACAGAATCTGAAACAGGCTCCAGGCTCTGAGCCATCAGCCCAAAGCCCGACGTGGGGTTAAAACTCATGATCTGTGAGATCATGACCTGAGCTGAAGTCAGATGCTCAACTGACTGAGCCACCCAAGCACCCCTGGAAATGCTCTTTTAAACAGAACTATGGAGTCTTCATTTTCAAAATGCCAAAATATTTCTTGTTTTACTTCCCCAAGTATGAATTTTGTCAAAAGACGGGATTTTTGTTGATTGCTTAGTTCAGCTGTGCTATAGAGAGCATGGAGATATTTTGAAAGTCAAATCTGGCGGTCGACAGGGGCAGGGGCCTGGAGATGAAGAAGAGAGCTACCCCAGGCAGATGGGGTGCAGTGCCCTGGGGCCTGCAGCAGGCAGTTTGGGGGGGGGCAGGATACACGAAACAGATCCCAGTGACAAAAGCCATGCCCTTGACTTGTGACTCCTGGGTGACCAGTGCCCCCTGACGCGCCCTTCAAAACCTTCCCCCAGAAAAGAGTGGATCCCAGTGATTTTCCCAGTTTGAATTCAAACAGCACAACCCCAGCCTCCTTCTCCCCAAGGGGGCCGAGTAAAAGTGTCCGCACAGGGAAAAGCAGTATCCAGCCTCAGATTTGTACGTGGGATTGTTTTGGTGGTCTTTTTGTTGTTGTTGTTGTTGTTTTGATTTTTTTTTCCAGATAAAGAGAACTTTGCTCTGGAATCCTTTGGGTCAGTGTTTCTCAGGACAACTACAAGCATAACTCTCCAGGGAGGCTCTAACTTTGAGGCAGATTCCTTGGCCCCACCTCAAGCCTAGAGAATCAGAATCTTCCAGGATAGGACCCAGGAATCTGCATTATAATCAGTCCCCTGCACCCCCCCCCCTCCCTAGGCCCTCCCAGTGATCCTTAGAATATTCTGAGGCTGGTGAACAAAAGCCCGGATCAGCCCCCTCCCTGCCTGGGTTTGCACCCCAGCTGAGGTGAACGTGGAAGACGGAAATAAAACCCGGGAGAGACGGCGGCGTGAGAACATAATACCTGGGAACCTCGAGCCTCCTCTCCCATCAGGTGCGGAATCGACCAAGTTCTCTCTAGAGCACAAGGTCAGGATCTCACCAGGGAGTGTGCCTGATCGGAAAGATCTAGGAATTCGGAACCCACTCCTGTTGGGCAGGGTCTGAGTTTATCCCGGCTCTGACACCAGCGGACCCTGTGGTCCTGGACAAGTCACTTCCGCTCGCCGGATCTCAGTTTCCAGCTGCGAGCTGTGAACACCAGGCAAAGTCTTTCCGTAAGCAGCAGAGCATGTGCTGTAGTGAGTGAGCCCTGATGTGTAAAGAAGGCTCTGTCGGGCTGAAGCAGGGCCGGGGGTGAATCAGACCTCCCGTCGCCGTCTCTCTCTGTGTCCTCTAACGGCAAGCATGCCGGGCTGATCTGATGGTCCCCAGTCCCCTATCTTGTTGCTCTGCCGTCCCGAGCCAGGAGCCCTTGTCTTCATGGTCAAGACTGATTCCCTGGCAGCAAGCCTGCCAGCCAAGGGAAGGACATGCCCTTCTCTTTAAAGTCCTGGCTCATAGTTGTCCACATCTTTCTACATATGTTCCCCTTCCTCCTTCCTGACAGGGCCGCGTTTTATTAGCAGGGCGTCTATGCCTCCTTCCCCCAACTCAGAGAGGCGCGGCTCACCTCCAGCTCCAGGGGCACAGGGGCATACCCTCACTGGTCAAGCCAACCACTGGAGTTCCAGTCCCCCATCTGGGATGGAGTTCGCGACATGGGCCTATGCCTCTGGCCAACAAGACTGAGGAAAAACCCACTGGGGGACTCCCAGGAAGGATTTCTTCAAAGATTTAGAAAACAGTGACAAACAGGCAAGAGACATCTCTCTTATTCATTGGCTGATGTCATGTCCACGTCAGGTGCCTGAAATTGCTGCAGCCACTTTGACCACCACGAGGAGACTCACCTGCAGGATGCGTAACTCCAAGCGCTATACGACCCCAGGGCATTTGCACACACACACTGTTCCTCCTACCAAGATCACTTCCCCCAGATCTCATCGAGGTCATTCCTCCAGCTCACTCAGGTGTCTGCTCAAATGCCAGCTCCTTAGAAGGACTTCCCTGATTGGGGGACCCAGGCAGCTCAGTTGGTTAAGCATCCAACTCTTGATTTCAGCTCAGCTCATGATCTCACAGTTTCTGAGACTGAACCCCAAGTCAGGCTCTGTGCTGACAGCATGGAGCCTGCTTGGGATTCTTTGTCTTTGTGTGTCTCTCTCTCTGTCTCTCTTCCTCTCTGTCTCTGTCTCTCTGCCTCTCTCTGCTTCTCTCTGCCTCTCTCTCTCAAAATCAATAAATAAACTCTTCCCCGTCCACCATCCAGAGCCCTTTCCAGAGCGCCTCAGTGAGGGTGCAGACAGCACCCTCAGGGTCATAGCCCAGCTCGGCTACTCACCAGCTCATCATCTTTTGCCAGTTACTGGGTTCCCTGAGCATCTGTCCCCTCAGCTGCGGGACGGTGTGGCTGTGACGACAGCTCGACCCTTGTGGACTTGCTGTAAGCCTTCAGGGAGGTCATGGGCGAGCTTGAGAGTCCCATGGATTTGGGGCGACTCTCCACAGTGTGGCTCGGGTTTCCCTCCGTGCCTCACACTTCACATCAGTCAAACAGGGACAAGAGCGGTGCAGGTAGATGAATTAAAGGAGGCGATGCGTATCAGGTGCTTGGCGCATGATCAGTGCCACTAAGTAAAGTATTAGTCGGCATGCATGGGCGCATCCACAAGCATTCCCTTTGGATTGCGCCCAGAGTGGCCCCCAGGAGACCTGGAGGGGTTCATTTTGGACTCTTCCCAGGAGAGCTCTGCCTCGTCCACTCCAGGGAAGGAGTTTGCTCTAGGAGAGCATCTTCCCTAGGTGGGGGGCCCAGGAGCCCCACTTAGCCCTGACCTTCTGAAATTTCAGTCCCAGGTCAGTCCCCTCCACCACCCACAGGAAGTAGCAGAGGCCTTTGGCTCATCCCGCACCCCCCCCTGCCCGCCCCCTCCCTGGCTGGTTTTAAACTGAAGGCATTAGGTTCGCTAATCGCCTGTAATCACCTTGTTTGAATTAGCATGGTAAGTGCTTCCGACTAAACGGGTCTGTTATTCCAAATAACCCTCGGTGGTTTTAATTACGGCCCCTGGAATGCGCAGCCTCCCGGCCCTTGGCTTTATTAGGGAAAGGCCCTGTAAACCCAGAATGGGGCGTGATTCCTGACCTCCCCTGCACGGAGCCATAAAGAGAAGCAGGAGAAGGTATGTTACCCATCCAGATGCGTTATGCTCCCTTAGCTCTATTTTTAAACCCAGCACAGGATGGAGCAGATGACCCCAGTGCCTGTCCCCTGCCCCACGCTCCAGTTCCATGTGCTTCCAGCGACCAGCAGAGCTGCAGCTAGAAACCAGTAGAAAGCCCTCCGTTCATTCTTTTCAAGGTGGCTCTGGACCATGCCAGCCCATCCTTTTACCCATACTGGATTTTCTCACTCTGTTTGGTTTATGCCAAGTCTGGACAGTTGTTATGAATATCACCACCTCTTATGGTCGAAGAAGACGCAGGGGTGTGACTAGATCAAGGGCGCGGCATAGAGCAGCGCTTCTTAGACTTGGGTGGACGCACAAACGCACGGGGATCTTGTTAAAATTCCGCTTCAGGGGCGCCTGGGTGGCTCAGTCGGTTGGGCTGCCGACTTCGGCTAAGGTCCTGATCTCGTGGTTCGTGAGTTCGAGCCCCGCATCGAGCTCTGTGCTGACAGCTCAGAGCCTGGAGCCTGCTTTCGATTCTGTGTCCTCTCCCCTGATTTCTGCCTCTCCCCACCCCCCAAGAAATATAAGTAAACATTAAAAAATGATAAATTAAATAAATCAATAAAGATAAAACGCAGCTTGGCTGCAGCGGGTCTGGGGTGGCTCCCGGGTCTAGGAACACGCTCTGAGAAGCAAGTGGCCACGGTGGTGGCTGAGAGAAGGCGAACACGGTGGCTCTCCTGGCTGAACACCGGGCTGGGCTTCTTACCGTCCTCACTGCTGCTTCGTGCCCGGGGCCAAGGCCACATGTCACCCCAGGACAGAGGGACCTTTATTCCTACTCCCTCTGCTGAGGGAGCCAAACATGCAGAGGTCATCCAGTCACAGGATTGGGTTGGGAGCCCCTGGACTGGGGAGTAGCAGGCATGGGTGGGGTGGAGCCAGGGAGAGAGGACGGAAGCCCCCCTTCCTAGGAGAGGCCGGCCACCAGGATCCTGAGCCCCGTCTCTTTCCCGGCACCCTGACCCCACATCCCGTTCTCCATGCAGCATCTCACTTGCTCAGCCCTGCAGAAGGGGTGGGAGAAGGAAGAGCACATTCATCATTCATTCATTCATTCATTCATTCCACAACTGCCTCCTGGGCCCAGGGCCTGGCACATGGGAGCCTTCAAGAAATACTTGCAGACTAAACAAAGGACTGGGGAACCTCCTCCGGCCATAGCCTCTGTAAGGCGTTGGAGACACAGTGGCGAGCAGCACAGACATGGTGCCTGCCCGCCTAGGGCTTACCATCTGGGAAAGTCGGGCAGAGCGTAGGGGCCAGAATTGAGGGCTGCGCCTGAGCCCTGTGCCTCTGGCCTCACGGGCCTTATCCCATCGTCCTCACAACCTCCAGGTAAAGTGAGTGTCAGTGTCCTCATATGTGAAGAAACTGAGGATGAGAGAGGGTAAGCCACTCACTCAGAATCACACAGCTGCTCATCAAAAGGCAGAGGCAGGCTCTGGACCCACAGCCTCTCCCCTCATCAGAACCAGGCTGGGGAGGGAAGGATTCCAAAGTCCTCAGGGCGGAGCCGGCCACAAAGGGATGGTTTTATTTAGTGGCCTGGGAGTGGGGGACATTTTCCCTGTCCCCACCCTGACACCACAGTGAACCTTGAACTGCTAAATTGAGTGAGATGGGGCAGGGCAAAAGGTGAAGGGAGCTTGCGCGCAGCCCACGGGGCTGGGGAAATGAGCTAATTAGGACCTTTCAGCGGAGGGCGGCCCCAGCTGGTTCTGGGTGGACACAGTCCCCCCTGCCCTGAGTTCAGAGGGTCAGCCCTGCCTGAGGAGCGGCCCGGTCCTGGCCCTGCCCGTCTGTCCCCTGCGCCCCTCTGCCCTCGGGTGTTCCAGCCAGGGGAGGGAGCTTGACCCCTGCACCTCTGTGGACGGGGGACCCATCTTCATCCCTCGCTTTGCAGATGTGAGGTCACTTTGGGGCTGGTGATTTCCCCTCCAACTCCCTGGTCATATTCTGACCTTGCCCATGAATCCAATGGCCCAGACAGGAAGCTCCAAGGTGGCCAGGATACAGGAAGGAGTCTGCCCCATTTACAGCCGGCTCCCTGGCACTCCGCGTGGGACCCAGCACCCCACTGGGTGCTCCACAAATGCTTATCTGAGTGAATTAGGAAAGAAATCAGCTGTTCAGATCACAAGGGTGTGCACCAACCTTTCCTGGACAGTGTGGGAGTGAGTCATGTGGTTTTGCTTTGACAGGATTCAGTCGATCAGCACTTACTGCTCACCGTCTCTGTACTGGGCAAAATGTCAGGGGGCCCCCGGAGGGGCCTCAGTCCAAAGAATAAGACATTGCCTGTGCTATTTGCAGGTCTCTAGGTCTGGAATAGGGTTAGACAAAGCTTCTTAGACAAGGTGGCATTGGAACACATCCCTAGCAGAAGGACTAGGATGGACAGGTGGAGATGTGGGGTGGCCACCAAATGCCATCTCTTCAGCAGGAGCAGGGGCGCAGTGACCTAGCAGGTGTCAATCAGGAGAGAATATCCTGCCTGGCTCAAACCACAAAATAAAGTCCCCACCCAGTGGCCTCTGTTGATAGTCCTCGATACAAGTCTTTTGGGGAAACAAGGGAAACTCGGATTTAATTCAGAAAAGAGACCCAAGGGAGATGGAGACTAATGTTTACTAAGTGCTTAGGAACCCCCTGGTCAGCAGTGGGGGCGGAAAGAGACAAGGCCTTGGCTCTCCTGAAGCTTCAAGGAAGGAAAAGCCATGTCAACCATGGACATGACACATGGTAGATACAATTGGGGCCATAGCGGCAAGGAGGAAATAGAGAGTGTGTCACAGAGGGAGACCCAAGGGGGAGCTGGGGCTGATGGGATAGCTATAGAACAGCCGGACCAGCTGATGCCTGAGCTTCTCATACTTACTTCTGGGCCAAGGGCTCCACACAGCGCCTGGCCCAGCCAAGTTCAACAAATGGTAGCAAGTGCAATGTTACCAAGGCCTCCCTGACTTCATCTAGACCAAATCCATGCAAGGAAGGCACCATTATGATCCCCATTATACAGATGAGGAAACTGAGGATCAGAGGGTCCATTGCAGGTGTGGGATGGAGCCGAGAGGCAAACCCAGGCAGGTCCTGCCCGGCTCTCTTCCTCAATACACGGCATCCCATTTCCCCAAACCTCATTTGGGAAGAGGCGTGAGGGGAAACCACGGTCCCTCAGTCTCATTCATGGAGACCTGAAGAGATTTATGAATAAATCCACAAAGTCTCCAAACAAAACGATGCATGACAAACCTTCCGGCACCCTCCAAGCGCTTGGTGGCCCCCACAGGTTGATGGGGACATCACAACGCTTAGGACCGGAAGGGGCCTTAAAGAGGAAGTGACTTCATAATTATTCTTTTCATCTGTTGGAAACATTTTTTTTTCCCTGAGGGAGCTGTCTTTAAGGGGACAGATAGGTTGATGTAAAAAAAGGGTTTAATAGTTATTTTAATTATTATTTGCAAACTCTGTGCTAAAGAGCTGAGGCTGCCCCATGGAAAAGGTCCACTCCTCAAGGAAGTCACACCCCCTAACTAAGGGGACAAGACAGAAATGTCTAGGTGTCTGGAAAGTTAAATAATACAAGCAAGAAGGGACAGTTTGATCATAAAAGAAATCATCCCATTGATTATAAAGGGAGTGGTCGAGGTTGAACCCTGAGCCCGGGGTCATCACGGAGGAGCAGCCGGTGGAGAAAGGTTTCCCACGGAAGGAAAGGCATTCCCATGGAAGGTTTAGAAGGTTGGGGAGAATCTGATGAGGGGGAACCATCCTACTGGTTTCTATCATCCTTGAAACAAATCCCTTTGGGGTGTGTAGCAAGCCACATTTGTTCTCCTAAGAGTAAGATGGATTTTTTATGATGGATTTTTTATGACCCAACTCGGGGTCAGTGGACAGGAGGGCAAGAAGAAATGGACGTGTCTGGAGAAAGCGGGCTCCACCAAGAGAAAGGGTGAGCAGCGCCCTGGTGGACCATGCAAAGATTGTTTTCCTAATGTTCTCCAGAAGGTCCGGTCTTGCAGAGAAGAAATGCCAAAACTGGCCCAAGGAAGTAAAAAGTGGGAGTTTTCCACTTAGAAGAACTTGAAAAACCTAGAACTTGGAGAGCAGCGTGGCTCCTCCTGGGAGCGGATCAGGCTCTATCACATAACTGTTACTCAGCTCCTGGCCGGAGCCCTCTGCCCTTCTTAGGTGCCCGAGTCCAGGACACCAGACCTAGGGACTTGCTTTCCCTCCTTCGGGACCTCAAGGTCTCACCCTTCATCAGGTGAGAAGCATACCAGGTTGAAAGACCCCCTGCCTCCTGGGCTCCGTAGATGCCCGGCAGCCGGCCCCCGCGGCCCTGGGGACCACGGGCTGGGGAGCAGACAGCTGGCCGCTGGCCCTGCCTGTCCCATCCCCATGGCCGCCAGCCCCAGCAAGGCAGCGAGCGAGGGACAGAGCGGAGTTTGAGTCAGACCCTCGCGTATCAGTTTTGATTTCGACTGGAATCGCCTCCCTGGGCTGGATTTCAAAAGACAGCGTTACTAATGAGAAACACACAAGTTCTTGAAATGAAGTTAACTTCTTTAAAAAAAAAAAAAAAGCCTTTTCTTTGGCTCTGTTGATATATATTAGAACCATATTGTCTAAGACCAAAAAAAAAAAAAAAAAAAAAAAAAGCCGTTCTGCTTCTGAACAAAATACGGGAGTCCTACACTTTGGAAAATGCCGAGAGGCGGGTGTCCTGGCCCATCATATCTCTCTGGACTTGGAGGCTTGTTCTGGGTTTTGTTTCCATTTTTTTTAGGGTGCTAAGGATTTACGACTTCAATTTAAAACAGAAAAAAAAAGGAAGGGATGATACAAAGTGTCTGAAGTGGGCAACAATGAAGGCAAATGGGCAGTTCGTATTTTTTTAAAGGGCTACTTGGGTAAGTCCTTTCGAGAGGGGCGGGAGGTGTAAGGCCAAGGCAGACTTGATTTACAGCCTGGTCTGTCCCTTTCTGTTTCCTGCCCCTGTGACCTCCCCATCCATGTTCTGAATATTCTGGGGGAGCCCGGTTTCTTTCAGAACCTGCCACAGGCCCCTGCCTGTCTGCTCCCTGCTCCGTCCACACTGGCCCTTCTCCAGAAAAGCAGCGTGGGCCACTGGGAGGCCCTCCAGCCAGGGTCAGGACGAAAGCCGGCTGCAGTCCTCACCTGGGCAGTGCCTTTCCCCGCCCTGGGCCTCAGTTTACCCAACTGTGCTGTAAAGGAGTTGGGTGAGATAATCCCAAGGGTCTCTTGCAGAGATGATGGTTCCCCAGGCTGATTGTAAAGACTTTCAGGTGTCAAACATGGTGACTTCCAGAGGCTGGGCATCCCCACTGGAGCCAGCTCACAGCCCTCAGCATCTTCTACAGCTTTCCGAAGCAGCCGGGCCCCTAGAAACACAGATGCTGTCGGGAAAGTGGTGGCTCGGTCTTACAGGAGTCAAAGATGCATTTGTCTGCACAGCTGACCACAGCTTCTTCCCCCCCCCCAAAAAAAAAACCATAATCAAGGGAATGATGTGTCTGCTCCGTGTGACCCTGAGGCCCACTGCAGGGTCCCTTTGCCCTTGGGAAAGATGGAGGCCCGTCATGATGAAATCGGGCTTGAAGAGAGGAAGGGGAGTCCCAGCAGGATTCGGGGCCTATTCTTGGTCCCACGTGGCTTTGATCTGTTCCTTTGCTCTTCCCTGGGACTGAGTTCTAAAAAAGACCTTTGCCTTTTGTGCAAGAGGCCTGAGGACAAATCACATGCACCTCTCACCCCTTTGCTCTGCCCTTGCCTGCTGCACTCCAGGCAGGCTGCGGCTCTCTCTCTCGAGGTCTCTGGGCCTTCAGAAGTTTTCCTGGCATCTAGAAGAAAGTGGGGGAGCAGGGATGGCATAAGTTATGAAAGGCTCCTTACCCTGGGATCAGAAATCTGGTCTCAGCCCTGCTCCTTGCCCAGCCGGGTAGTTCAAGGTCATCACCTTTTGAACTTCCAGCTGTGAAATGACAATGCTTACCCGTGGGTCATTTTCAAGGCTGAGCCTTGTCTTTGAAAGCTGGCTTTCTCCAAGAGGAGGGGGCCCGGACCAGACCCTCGTCAGATAGTGTGTACTCTGTGCCAATTTTGAAATGATCTAGTGGCAAAGTTAGGAGTTGAGTGAGGAGCGGCCCCCAAGAAAGCCATCTTGGTCTTCCTGTCTTGGCCTTCTCTTCCATGTCGCAGGCTGAGTCCCCCCTGTGTCATCTTCTGGGCCAGGCTGGGATCTTCCAGCAAGCCCCCACCTCCCCGCACCCACATGTGGTCTAGAGACAGGTGGTAAGGAGGGGTGGAGTCTGTGGATCAGGACGACCCTAGTCCATCCGGACTTTCTGGTCCCAGGACCTCACAGCTGCCCCGTGTCAGGGGTCTCTCCAGAGTCAGGGGTCTTCAGGGGTCGGCGGCCCCTGAGAGGGGTCAGTCAGCTGGGCCGGCGCTCGGCGCCCCCTGGCAGCCTTCCCACACTGGCCCCATCACATCTGGGGGGCTTCTTTCTTCGCCTTAGCCAGACCCTGACCCAACCAGCCTCAAAACCTTTCAGTCACCTTGAACGACGAATGTTTTTTTCATTAACGTCCTCCTTCTCTGCTCCCCTGCCCAGCCCCCCAAAGAGGCCCCCAAGCTTGAGCTCCCTCTCCCCGTCTCTGCAACTTCATAATATCCCCAGGCAGCTGGAAGAGAGGAGGCAGTGATCTCAGCTGACAGCCATGCACCGCAGCCCCCCGCCGCCCACCCCGACCCCTCGGCTAGCGAGCTGTTTTCCTTCCCTTCGCCCACAGTGGAGCCGGCTCTGGGCTTCTCCCCTGCGAGGTCTCCCAGGGGCTTCTCTCCAGAGACCAGCTCTGAGCAGGAGAGGCCAGCGCCGTTCCCTCTGCCAGGCATGTTCTCAGATGCTCTCCTGTTTCATCACCCTTGTCCCCATTTGACAGATGAGGACACTAAGGCGTCCTGTTCTGCCTCTTCTTTCAGAGTGCAGCCCCTTCTCGGTGGAGGCGGCGCTGGCCCCAGGCTCCCTGGCACCACCCTGGCTCTCTGGCCGGCTCTCGAGCCCCGCCGAGCCCTCCCCCGATGCATGTTCTCCTCGCCAGCTGTCCTGAGCCTGTGCTGACCCGGCACTTCGCCCGCCTCCGCTCACCACCTCTGTCTTCCTCTCTCCTTCCCTCAGAAATGCTGACAGTAGTCAGTAACAGAAACTCTACTTGGGAGAAAACTGAGAGGCATGTGGCCTATGGAGTCAGAAGGGGAGCACATTGTACTTTTTTTAAAAAGAGAGGGAGAGAGGGAAAGAAAAAATGACAGAGGCAAGGAAGGCATGAAGGGGGAAGGAAGGAGAGAGAGAGAAAGAGAGAGAGAGAGAAGGGAAGGAAGGAAGGGAGGGAGGAAGGGAGAGACAGAAAGAGAGGAAGGAAGGAAGGAGAAAGAAAGAGAGAGAGAAAGAGAGAGAGGAAGGAGGGGAGGAGAGAGGAAAGGAGAAAAAGAGAAAGAAAGGGAGAGAGAGAGAAAGGAAAGAAGGAAGGAGGGAGGGAGGAAGGAAGGAAGGAAGGAAGGAGAAAAGGAAGAAAAGAATCAGAGGAACATAACTTGGCTTTAGACTTTGCTTCAGATTCTGGCCCGGCCACGCACTGGCTGCACGATTCTGCACAAGGCACTGACCGTCGAGTGCTGGTTCTCTCTTCTGTTAAGTGAGCATAATAGAAAAAGTGCCTACATCCAGGGATTTGGCAGAGAATTAAGGGAGAGAGGTAAGTGCTCAGAAAATTCGAGCTACGAGGATGAAGAAGGAAGGGGAGGGAGAAGAGGAAGGGGAGGAACTCTTGATTCTTACTGCAAACGGTACTCAACCAGGCTGTGCTGTCCCAGATCGCTTTCCCACCAACACCGGGCACGAGAGAGAGGCAGCGACATGCGGTACTGGAGAGCTGCGCTGTCTGATACATTAGTCAATAGCCAATTTTAATCTCTTAGAACTGAATCGCATTTAAAGTCCACTTCCTCAGCCACACAAGCCACCTGCCCAGTGCTCGGTGTCCGGCTCAGTGACCGTCAGACAACACAGAGAGGTCCCAAAGCAGCGATCTAGAGCATGGGCTCTGGATTCAGGTCACGGCTTGCCCTGTAATAGCCATGTGCCTCTGGGCAAGTTCCTTCATTTCCATCTGCCTCAGCTTCTCCATCTGCAAAATGGGATAATACTAGTGCATACCTCCTAGAGTTGTTACAAAGATTAGATGAATCAATATTTGTAAAGCACTTCAACAGCCCTTGGAACATAATAAAGGCTGTTAAATAAGATCAGACAACAAATCGTGAGGTTGGCATTCTGTGTCCCCTTGTGTAAATGTCAGAAGCATCACTGCCTTCAGACACAAACGCACCTCAGTGCTTATTATTAACCAAATTCTGCCCCAAGTGAGTCATGCATGCGTAATATCTCCCTTAATGATGCTTGTACATAATTTAAGTGACAAATACGAACTAGAAGAAAGGAAGCGGGAAGTGTGTCAGAAACCAGAGAGCTAAAAGATACAACAACTGAAGCCTAGGTCTCACCCACAGCTTCCCGGTGGCCAAGGTGAAAAGGGAAATGAGACAGATGGCTCTGTTCTTACTGTTTGATTAGGGAATGAGAGTTGTGTGCTTTCTCTTACACAAGACCTCAACAGAAAGGAAATCTTGGTGTGTGTGTCCATCAGTCTACTCCGTTGGGGTAAAAGCCTTAGTTTCTCAGCTCCTACATGCAACGGAGAGGTGCAGACCCCACAGGTAGGTGGCTTTGTCTTCCCATAATCTCTGTGGCAAAGAGTTTTGGTGAATCCTCATGTTCCAGAGTATTCCAATAATCTCCAAGATGTTTCCGCCTGGCCCTGACCCTCACTCCCAGGCTCCCGTCTCATGAAACAGGCCAAATCAGGCCCTGGCACGCATGTGTGTTCCGAACACAGAAATCACTGTAGAATCTGGGAGACCATTTCAATCATGGGATCTGGTAGGATTGCCCACTTCACATCCAAAGCAAATGGTTTCAAGAAGACTCAAATTTCTTGCCCTCCGCACGGAGTGAGTCAGTTGCAGGACCCGTCTTAAGACGGCAAGAATGCCTGTGGCAGCGTCTCTGAGGGCCAGAGATCTGTGCCAACCCTGGGCCTTGCCCGTGCTTCGTCTGCCTTCTGCCTGGGAGTGGGCATTGAACTGTGGGCCACGGGGGCAGAGAAGAGCCTCGGGAGATGCAGGATGTGGCGGCTAATGAGATTAGCTTCAAACCCCTGCCATCCCGGCCTGCTCCACAGGGACGTCTGTCAGTCTGCCCGTCTTCTTCCCGACGCCCCACACCCAGGCCTGGCTGCCGAGCTAGCGGGGGATGGACTGGCATCCGGAAGCCTGCAACGTGGCAAAGTCGGGCTGACGGAGATCCTGCAGGAAACAGCCAGGCCCAGGATCGGCCCCAGACCTGCACAGGTGTGATTACCACCCTGGGGAACAGGTGCAGCGTTCTGCTGTGGCCAGACATCTGCCCCAGCCAGGGAGCGTCCTTCCTGGGTCTGGGTCCTCCCTGGTGCCCATCCCGGTGGCCTGGCTAACCTCTGCTTCTACTTAGGAGCTTAGCCAGTGAGAGGACGCTGTGCCCTGGAGATAAGCCCATGTGGAGAGGGAAGCTGTTCTTTCAACATGGAAAGTTTCATGAGTTTGTGCGTCATCTCCTGCAGAGCCCTCCTAGTCTTCTCTGGATCCTGCCAATTTTAGCGTGTGTGCTGCTAAAGCGAGGGAGCCCTTGAGGCTCACGCACCTTCGAGATCTAAAGCCAGAAAACAGTGATGATGAGCGATGGACAGGGGAGGTGCTTGGGTTCAAGGCCTCTGTAATGGGCAGAACTGAGACTCTGCAACATTCATCTGCTGACCTCCCAACCCTACACCTTTAACTGTGACCGTATTTGGAGACAGAGCCTTCCTTTAAAGAGGCAGGCGAGGTAACAGGAGGCCATGCTGGGTAGGTCTTATAAGCATCAGGCAAGATGTGAGCCTGCACAGAGGAAGACCATGTGAAGGCACGCCAAGAAGACCGCCATCGGCAAACCAGGGAGAGGGAGGAAGAAACCAATCGGGCCAACGCCCTCTAGCTTCCAGAACCGTGAGAAAATTAACTTCTCTTGTTTAAGCCACCTGGCCTGCCACACCTTGTTCGACCGTCCAAGCAAACTGATATAGCCCCTATTCGGTCTCCCAATAAATTGGACGACACCCCTCCCCCAAACGAGACTACCATGTAAATCCCCTCACTCAGGCAGAAAAGAAAGATCAGGAGCACATGGAAGGTGAAGGCCTACTGTGAGCCAGCCACACATATACGACCTCGTTTCATGGCCCACCATGTTCCCAGCTGGGAACACCCCTTTCCTCTTCTCGTGCACTCTCAAAGCCTGCGGGCAGCACCACTCAGTAGGAACCAGCACATATAAAGCCCCTACTGTGTGCTGGGCCTGCTAATCCTCTCTCCTGCTATGACTCCTCCCCTGTGGAGGGAGGAAGTAAGGCACAGCGAGGTAATAAGATGCGCAAGAACTTGCAGGAGCCAACGGTGAGAGAAGACTTCAGTCTCAAGATCTGGAGCCAGAGCCCCATGCTCAACCACTCCCTTGCATTTGGGGAGAGACTCTTCTAGGATCATCATTGTTTTCGCTGTAAAGAAAACATAAAGTGTCTTGCTGTAGGAAGAGGCACTCTGGAAGCTACCAGTCATTACCACCCTAGCATGAGTGAGAATGTAGTCCCTTTGGGAGAGCATATTTGAGAGAGGGAAAAGAAGAGAGAGCTGACAGTCCGAAGGGAGAGGCAGGCACTGCCAGAGGAAAGGGCCCCAGCTGAGGGTGGGAGAGGCGCTGTGGGGGGCGTGGTCAATTGGCACAGCAAGGCCGGAGGTGCTTGGCCACACAAGTACCAACCCTCTGCAGGAAATGGGTCTGGGTTGCCTCTTTCAAGCTGCGCTGACGAGACTAGCTCATTTGCCTAATCAAGCACTTCTGAAATGAAATCTGTGGCATAAAGCAGTGGGCATCATGGGAGAATGTCTGAGATTTATCAAGTGAAAAGAAAATGCCACAGGAGGGTACACCATGAGGTCCACATTATGCACTGTGCTAAAAATCATCTCCGCGTTATTTGTACCTGCATATATATTGATAGGTTATAGTTCCCTATAACCTCATTCACCCTGTTTTTGGTAACAGTATCCTAATTTTCCTCCGGGAACACCCTCTTCCCCATATTCCAGTCAAGTACTTTCATTTATTTATTTTTTAATGTTTGTTTTTGAGCAAGAGAGCTTGAGCAGGGGAGGTGCAGAGAGAGAGGGAGAGACAATCCCAAGCAGGCTCTGAGCTGACAGCAGAGAGCCCGATGCAAGGCTCGAATTCACAAACAGCGAGATCATGACCGGAGCCCAAGTCCCACCGCTCAACCCACTGAGCCACCCAGGCGCCCCCAGCTCAGTACTTTTAAAATCTTGGTATGGCTTACTCAGTGAATGTGTACATCTTCAGTGTCAACTCAATACATTTTTGTCTACACATACACCCGTGTAGCTGCCGCCAAATCAGGATACAGAACATTTCCGACCTCCCAGAAGACGCCCTGTGCCCTCTTAGTCAACCCCACCCCCCAGTTGCAGAGATAACACTCTCTGGCTTTCATCACATGCACTTGGCTCTTTCCAGGCTATGTGCTCCAGCGTAGGGTATTTTACACTCTGCTGGCTACCCTGCCCGGCCCCGCCTGACCCGCTGTGGAGCACGTGATTCGGACCTGACCAATCAGAGTGCCACATTCCTCAAAGCACGGTGATTGGCTCAAGGGTTGGTACCCAGGCTGGGCTGAAACCTTGGAGCAAATTTCATCACATTCCATTTTATGTAAAAGCTTATGGCCCCCTTTACTTTAGGACAAAGTCTTAACATGATCTTCACAGACACCCCCCACCCCAGACACCGCCCCCCCAGGTGCCTCTGCTGCCTTACAATGAAATAGTCACTCTTGCCAATGCTGATTTTTCTCCCTCCTGCCACAGGGCCTTCGCATAGACGTTTCTTCTTCCTTGAGCACCCTTTCCTCTCATCTTCACACGCTTAACAGATCCCAACTCCATCCTGACCTCCTCAACAAAGCTTTCCCAGGCCTTTTCATCAAGACCCCTTGCCCCAAGTCTGTGCCTTCATATCTCTCCTTTCTTATGCAAAACACAACTGAGTTTTTATAATTGTGTGATGATTTCGTATCTCTGCCCCACTCAACTATGAGTCCCATGAGGTCACAAATGACATCTGTGTTTGTTCACAATTGTCCTTCTGGTCCCTGACGCTCAGTTAGTAGGTCTGAAAGCAAATCAGTATTGTTTTTTAAGTTTATTTATTTATTTTGAGAGAGAGAGAGCACATGAGCAGGGGGGAGGAGCAGAGAGAGAGGGACCTAGAAAGAATCCCAAGCAGGCCTCACAATGTCAGAACGGAGCCCGACACAGGGCTCAAACCCACGAACTGTGAGATCATGACCCAAGCCGAAATCAAAAGTCAGACACTTAGCCAACTGAGCCACCCAGGTGTCCCTGAAAACAAGTCAGTATTAACTGTGGCTCTAGTTGGGGTAAGAACAATATAGAAACACTTTCACCATCTAAGTTGTGTGTATTTCTATAATGTTCTATCACTATCTAAGTTGTGTGTATTTCTATAATGTTCTACGTCTTCAGATGGACCTATTATTTTTGCAATCAGAGAACAAATTAAATATTTATTTCTAGGTGCACCTGAGTGGCTCAGTCGTTAAGTGTCCAACTTCGGCTCAGGTCATGATCTCAGGGTTCATGAGTCTAAGCCCAGCATCAGGCTCTGCGCTGACAGCTCAGAGCCTGGAGCCTGCTTCAGATTCTGTGTCTCCCTCTCTCTCTGCCCCTCCCCTGCTTGTGCTCTGTCTCTCTCTCTCAAAATAAATAAAAACATTAAAATTTTTTATTTATTTCTAAATAAATGAATGAAAAATAATGAAATGACTGAAATGAAAATTAATGGTTCCTCTTCCCCAACAGAAACCTCATGGCCAGAGGTATGTAATCCAGCATCAAAGCACACAAGAAATAATCTTTTTAATTTTCCTCATACTCACACACATAAACAGACACCATGGAACTAAGGGACAGGATTATTTCCCTTTTAAGTTTTGCTCCCACAAATTTTTCTAAACCTTCAGTGCCTGTTGTGATATGTTTGCTAGAAGCCCCCTGCAGACAATAATATAAGTGAGGAAGTAGCTAATAAGTGTTAACTGAAAAATTCAAAGGAAAGATCGTTTTCAGTGCCGGGATTTTTTACTTGTAGTCAGCGTTGTGATTTTTATTACATGCATTGGGGGAGTCGTATCTTCTGCAAACAAAATGATTCCTGCTTCACGCAACGGGATTCAAGCTTGACTTTCCCGGGAGATTGCCCGTGAGCTCCGGGACCCCCAGGAACTTGGCCGCCTGGTCGCTGGTGCAATGAAGCCATGCTCCGCCCGAGCCAGGAAGAGGGGCTGAGCTTGCTGCTTCTCCATTCTGTGATCTCTGGCCAGTGCTTCTACTTCTCTGGGCCTCAGTTTACCTATCTGTAAAACAGGATGGCGGGGTTTGATCAAACTGGCACTTTTTGAATTTGGCTTGAAATCTCTTTCTTTTTAAAAAATTATTTATATTTTAGTTGTGTGATTAATTTTTTTTAGTAAGCTGTACATGGGGTTTGAACTCATGACCCCAAGATCAAGAGTCGCATGCTCTGCTGACAAAGACAGCCAGGTGCCCCAGAAAGCTATTTCTTTTCAAACAAAATCAGAAGCCCGAGTTCAATATATAAACGGATAAAAGCAGAACTAGTCTGTTTGACGTGGGAATGGGGGTCTGATGTCTGTCTAGTTGTTAGTCTTTTAACTGTCCGGACCCCCACCCCCCACTCGCAAGCACACACACGCACATACATCCCTGTGCATACGCTTGCACACATGTACGCATGCACATACACGCTCACAAGGACGCACACCTCCACAGCACCCCCAGGGCGTGGGGCACACAGCCTACAAGTTATGGATGGGGTCACCTCCTCCAGCTCTGATATGCCATGGATTCTGTGATTTTGTGCATTTTAATATTCACTGCCTGATTCCTGTCTTCCCTTAGCGGGCTCTTAGCGGCTCAGCAGCTAGTTACTGAGTCAAGGAAGAGGACCACATGCTAGACTTCACGCTAGGGAGACGGGGGCACCCTAGAGAGTGTGGGCCTGCCCTCAGGGAGCTTACAGTCCTCAAAGGGAAACAGATCCTTAGCAGCAGTGGCACAGATAGTGCATTACTATGGCGACAGTGCGATCGAGAGACACGCGGGGTTCAAGAGGGCACGTGACTCCCGAGCCAGGCAGGGCAGCTGGGGCTGGGGCACAGAAAAGGCAGTCCAGGAGAGCCATAAAGGCTGAACAGGTGGCCAAGAGGAGAAGAACATCAGGGAGAGGGCGCGGTGTGTGCAAAGGCCCTGAGTCGGAATCTTAGCACATCTAGGAGCAGCCAGGGGGCAGAGCCTTGAGAGTGTGTTAGGAGGCTGGTCTTTATCCTAAAAGAAATGTGCCACCCGGAAGTATGAGCCAGGCCGACATCCACACACAGCGCCGTTTATGGAGCTCCTACCATGTGTGGCCACTGTTCTGGATCCCAGAGATAAAACAGTTAAAATTTTTTTAAAAACCACAACTTCTGCCCTCGTGGAGTTTATGTTTTAATGGCAGAGGGAGAGACATAATAAAAAAATTAAAAGAGGTAAGGAGCTGGCAGATCCGGGCTTTTGTGCACCTAAAGCTTATACAATTTGGAGAGAAGGGTGGATGCCTCAGGAAAAGAGAATGAAGAATTATAAATACTGGAGCACCTGGGTGGCTCAGTCGGTTAAGCGTCCAACTTCGGCTCAGGTCATGATCTTGAGGTTTGAGAATTTAGCCCCCCGTCGGGCTCTGTGCTGACAGCTCAGAGCCTGGAGCCTGCTTCGGATTCTGTGTCTCCCTCTCTCTGCCCCTCCCCTGCTCGTACTCTGCCTCTCTCGGTCTCTCAAAAATAAATAAACATTAAAAACTATTTTAACAATTATAAATACCAATCTTGGGGCAGGGCTTTGGAAACTACCAGTGCAGGGCCCTAAAGTATAAGCATCATCAGTTTCGTGGAAAATCCATCTCTGGTCAGATGGAGATGACGGAGGAAAATCAAGGCCTGGGAAAGTTGGAGGAGGAGTTGGCTATTTGAAATGCGGTAGGCAGACCAGGTCTCACTGAGAAGGTGACCTCTGGAAACCCAGAGGAGCTGAGGAATCCTCTTGGGTATTTGAGGCAAGAGCATTCCAGGTAGAAGGAACAGTGCGTGCAAAGGCGCTAAGCCAGAAACCTGCCAGGAGGAGTTCAGCATGGCCAGAGCAGAAAACGGAGGGGCGGAGGGGGAGACAGCCCATGAGGTACCCCAGGCCAGGGGGATTTCATTGGTGCTGTTCAAGGTCATCCTGTGACAATCCAAGACGGGCAGGAGCAGAAACCCAGGGACCAGGCGCCAGGCTCATTCCGTGAGAGATGCTAACGGAGAGCCTGGAACAGAGAGATGTCAGCGAAGAGCCTGGAACAGAGAGGCACAGGCACCTTTCGGTCGGGGAGACATCACCGCTGCTCCGTGGGTGGCTGGCCGGGAAAAAGGAAGCTGGAGAAGAAACCCAGGGGAGCTCAGAGAAGGGGGACAGAAATCTCCCTGCATCGTTTACTCCCACCCAACCTGGTGAAAGGAAACCCAAATGTTTCTTGACAAGTTAAATTGTGTCCTTCCGTATGCAAACGTGACTCTCTCATCAAACCTTGTTTATCACCTTCATAGCTGGCCGGACCTTTGCAAATCAGCCACAAAAGGCCTTCTGTGCTCCCACCCCAGGGACCCCGAGGCCTGTGAAGCCCCCATGGGGGCAGCAGCAGATCCTATTTGAAGACAAAGTAACCCTGACGTGGCAGACGCCGGGGAACACCGGGGCATTGACCGCGACCCAGGTTTCTCCCCAGCCAGGGAGGGAGGAGCAAGGGAGGGGAGGCGGGTGGCGGGACAGACTGGCGATTGAAAAGGGGGCCATGGTGAGTCAGTCAGTGCGGAGGGTCGGGAAGGCGGCCCGACACGGCCCCAGGTTCTGCTCAGAACAGTTCACCTTTTATGACGGGTCGCGCCTTCTGAACAGGCTCTGAGGACCCAGCCAGGCATAGCAGCCAGCCATTTATGTCTTCCAAGGCTGGAGACGGGGTGCTGGCTGGAGGCCGGGGTCCTCATCCCGCCCCCCGCCCCCCCATTCCAGATGGGCAAGGGCTCCCTAGAGGTTTGGGTTGCAGACCAAGTCGGAGGCTGAGGGGTCCTCTGGACCGCAGTCTTTCCTTCACTTTTCTGGGGCAGAAAAGATGGTTTACCTCGGGGCCAGAGACCTAGCCTTGTGTCCCAGCTCTGCCACTCCCTGCTGTGGGAACTTGGGCAGGTCACTTGACCTCTCTGAGCCTCCGTTTCCTCATCTATAAAATGGGGATAGTACCATAACGCCACCTCCCAGGGCAACAGTGAGGATTAAATGCCCAGAACAGAAAGTCAGTAAGTTGATGCCAGAATGATTATTTACAGGCCAAAAGTCGAGACTATTAGGCTGACACTCACAGGGACAGGGACCCTGAAGGTTTTAAACCATAGCGGGAAACCCAGGACACGTGGGCGCTCCACCAAAGGGCCTCCACCTCCAGCATGCCAATCCCAAACTAGGAAATCCAAACTCTGTGGGAACCCCTTGTGATTAGTAAAGAAAGACTCTTCCAGCCCTTGGAAGATGGAAATGGACTGAGTCAGTTCAGAGGCAGGAGGTGACAGGCCTTGGCGGGCCCGGGGAACACCCTTGAGAGGTGACCAAAGGCTAGCGTCCGCGGCAGGAAGACCACTGTTCCCAGAGAGAAGGGCTCTTTCCAAAGCAAGTCAGGGCACTTGAAGGACGTGGAGGTGGGATTGTGGGAACCCCGAGACTTCATCCCAGTGGCATCGAGACCCCTCCCTTGAGGACTTTGCCACATCTGGTCTAACGTCGATGCTCCAGGGAATGGCCCTCAGGGAGGTTAAGAAATGGTGGAGGTTGGCCAGTCCGCGCTACGGGCCCAGGGAGGCTCCCGGCCGGGCCCAGCCGTGCAGGGACGGGCTCAGAGCTGCGGCAGGGAGACAGGGGCAGTGAGCCCTGTGATCCAATCCCCTGCCGAGGTCTGGAACACACACAAGTTGCCAGGTGCAGAAATCGCCCAGCCTCTCCCCAAAGTGCACGCCTACATCTGGCCAGCAGCCCGAGTTTATGGTTGAAAGCTGTGAGCCCCTGTGGTCTGAGTAGGGGGCTTTCCCCTTGCACGGGGACCCCCGGCCGCCTCCCTGCTGGGCCTGAGTGGGAAGGCTGGAGCTGGGCGGGAAGGGAGGCACGGGGCTCAGAGGCCACTGAAGGATGAACTCCAGTGTAGTGAGGTGGGGCGCGGGGGGGGGGGCACTCACGTCCACGGTGACCGGAAGGTAAAGGGGAGCTTACATCCACGGGGGTTCACGAATGGGATGGAAACAGCAGTCCTGACAACCAAACACTCGGCCAACTTAGGTCACCTCAGTCCAGGCTCAGCCCTTTCCCCAAGGTAAAGAGCCATTCTACTGGTGAGATCACCTTCTGGAAAGTTCCTGGTAGAAAGTAGGTGGTATAAGGCGAGCCGTCGGGAGTCAGAAGAGGCTGGACTCAACCCTTCCGTTTTCTCCTGTATGATTTGGGCAGGTTCCTTCGTCCCTCAGCTCCTCAGTGCCCCAGTCTGTAAAATGGGAATAATCCTACACGCCTTGTGGCAGTGACAGGAGGAGGACTAAATGACGCCGTGCGTGTGAGGTGTCGGCACACAGTAGGTGCTCTGACTCTTTTAGGTCACTCCGCTGCCACCTGGGCTTTGCGTCCTGAAATGCCTGCCCCTCGAAAGAGCACAGGCGGTCTGTTGCTCCGAGCGCCCGGCGGGGTTTGAAGAGGGCATTCGCCCTGTTACCAGTTTACCCTTGTTGAGCCCCTTCACGGAAAAACTCGGATGGACTGGAAAATCCCAACTCCAGTTACGGTTTCAAACCTTCTCACAATCCAAATGTCAACACCAATCGAAACAATATGTTTATTTGCAGACCTCCCGCCAGACCGGATTAATTTCTACAGGCTCAAAGCCCATTTTGGAGCTGTAATGTCTCAATTTTACAGATGAGAGGAGGGAGGAAAATAAAGCCAATCCCGTCTTTGCCTCCTTGATTTGGGAAGCGTTGGAGGGTGGGGAGCATCGGAGCAGGGTTTGCGGTTGCCCCGTCACCCGGAAGACCCTGTCGCAGCATCTGGGGTCTGTCCCTTCTGCCAGCCTCTACCTTGCAGCTTCCTTCTCCCTCTGCTTTGTCGGGTCAGCGGTTTCTCTCCTCGTCGTCGGGGGTCCAGCAGGGTGGCAGGTGGGTGGGGACATTCAGCCGGGGGCAGAAGACAAAAGCCAAATAGAGGGATGAAGTATCTCACAGCCCCGGGGTTCACGTGGGCCCCAGATGAGCTAGGTCCTGGTGTGTGGCTTTGTAATAAGGAGAAGAATGTCTTGAGCCCAGACACTGGGCCCCACTGGCAGAAACCCCAGGCCTGCCTCAGACGTCCTGGCATGTGCTAGGCATTATGCGGGTGCGTTGCACCATCTGGAATGCTCACAGCAGCTTGGCAAAGCGGGCGTTTCCATTATGCCCATTTTTCTGATGAGGAAACTGAGGCTTGCCCAAGATGTCTGGCACGCAGGTGGCAGAGTCAGGGCGGGAGGCTGGTCTGTCCAAAGGTCTTGTCCTTTCCAGCCCTGTGGACAGGGGCGATGGAAGAGGGCAGGGGAGGTCTCCCGGAGAGGGCTGCATTCGGGGTCTCCCTACCCCGTAGCTCAAAGGGCCATCAGTTCCTCCAGGATGAGAGCCCAGCGGGCGGGACAGACTGGGCTCTGAGAGTTGGTCACTACCGTCCAGCGCATTCCACTGTACTTCCTATCTGGCTCACCCTGGCTGAGAAATGTCTCATCTAACGTCCCTTCAGCCAAGGTCAGATGTGGAAATACGGGAAGCCTTCTCCGTGGAAGGGCTGTGAACACTCCTATGCTTTCCTCCCCACCTGTGAGCCCACCGGGTCACAGCTCCCGTCCACCCTCCCAGAAGCCTCCCCTGGTTTCCCCCATGCGTTGACCTCTGGAAGGTCTGTCCTTTGTTCTATCTGATGTCCTAGGGAGAGGGCCCTCACTGGGTCCAGTAAAGAACTTGGCCCCCAGGAGGACCTTGGAAACATCTGTCTGGAAGGTGGGAGTTGAGAATGAAGACACGCTACCACCACGAGGAAGGTACCATCATTGTCCCCATTTCAGAGATGAGGAAAGTGAGGTCCGGGAATTGGACTAGGCTTCAGGTAGGTCCTAAGGGCCCAGGCCACAGGCTCTCAGAATGGACACAGAAGCAGATTCACTTCAAATGGGTCTCACCCTCATTCCCTGCTGAGGAGATCAGCCCCCCCACCCCCCAGATCCCCCTCACGTCCCCATCCCCCCACCCCAGTGCGGAGGCCCAGGCTGGCAGAGGGAAGAGGTTTTCTTCCCCGCGACAGGAGGGCTCTGGAGGGAGCAAAAGAAACAATAGTGAAGGCTGTGCAAACCCTGAGCTGGGAGTCCCGGGCCCCCAGCCGGGACATCAGCCCCTCTTAGAACGCGCTCATCCGAGAGCCCCAGGGTCCACACACGCACTCACTCACTTATTTATGCACGCGTCTCTTTCATTAGCTTTTAGAATTATAAACAGCGTGAGCCAAAAGAGACCAAAAGGAAAAGAAAATCCACCCACGGTCCTGCCTTTTAGGGATGACCACGACCACCGCTACTACTTTGATGTACGGGATTCCAGATTATTCTGTGCATGTTTGTTTGTTTCAAAGATGGGTCATACTGTTCGAAGCTGCTTTGTATCGCCTTCTTTTCGCTTTGCAGTGTGACAGGATCGCATGTGCCCACACACTTACCCAAGCACACAACCTTTCTAAAAGAATACGCAAGAAACCATTCTCTTGGTTGCTTCTAGAGAGGGAGGCTGCAGATCGAGAATGGAAGAAAGGGTTACTCTGAATTTCAGTTTTATTTAATAGGCGCTGCCAAAGTATTTCTTTTGTGGCAAGCACTGTCCTTCTAAGTACTGTACAAATATGAATGAATCCGCTTCATTTACTTGAAAAATACTTCCGTGGGGGCACCTGGATGGCTCAGTTAGTTGAGCATCTGACTTGGGCTCTGGTCATGATCTCACAGTTTGGGAGTTCAAGCCCCGCGTTGGGGTTCTGTGCTGCCGGCTCAGAGCCTGGAGCCTGCTTCAGATCCTGTGTCTCCTGATCTCTCCACCCCTCCACCGCTCATGCTCGCTCTCTCTCTCTCTCTCTCTCCCTCTCAAAAATAAAATAAATATTAAAAAAATTTTTTTAACTTCTATGGAGTTCCCATTTCTTATCAGGTGTATGTGTTACTTTTATTAATAAAAATGAGTTTAAATTCTCACCCTTAGTGAACTAGTGAGCAGTTTCTCCACATCAAAGAATATCCATCAACAGA
Source organism: Helogale parvula (assembly GCA_004023845.1). Lineage (NCBI taxonomy): Eukaryota > Metazoa > Chordata > Mammalia > Carnivora > Herpestidae > Helogale > Helogale parvula. The sequence continues at coordinate 57,312 of PJEM01003057.1, read as the reverse complement.
TGCATAGGAGCACATGTACCTCAATGTTTATAGCGGCACTTTTTACGATAGCCAAATCATGGAAAGAGCCTAAATGTCCATCACCTGATGAGTGGATCAAGAAGATGTGGTTTATATATACAATGGAGCATTACATGGCAATGAGAAAGAATGAAATCTGGCCATTTGTAGGAAAGTGGGTGGACCTTGAGGGTGTCATGCTAAGCGAATAAGTCAGGCAGAGAAGGACAGATACCATATGTTTGCACTCATAGGTCTAACAGAAGAAACCTAACAGAGGACCATAGGGAGGGGAAGGGGGAAAGAGAGTTGGGGAGAGCAAG
>PJEM01003057.1:35829-56889 GCA_004023845.1 Helogale parvula | reverse complement strand
GACTATTAAATACTGAAAACAAACCGAGGACTGAAGAGGGAGGGGGGGGGGGAGGAGGTGATGGTCATGGAGGGAGGCACTTGTGGGGAGAAGCACTGGGTGTTATATGGAAACCAATTTGACAATAAACTATTATAAATTAAAAAATAAATAAATGTTAAAAAATAAAAATTTAATTTAAAAAACTGGCAAAATATTAAAAAGAAAAAAAGAATATCCATCAGATACCAGTTTACGTATCACCTCTACTTGCTGGCTGCATTCTTCTGGGCAGTGTCCTGGACTAGTCCTACTTAAATGGCCAGCATGGGATGCAGGAGACCAGACTTAGCGGCCCCTTGAGAAGGAACAGAAGCAGAGAGAAATGATACCACCACGTATCACGTGTCAGCATGTGTTTTGTAAACAGAAACCCTTCTCTGTCCTTGAACCAAACCAGACCGAAAGCCAGACAAGCCACGGTGCCTGACCGAGCTTCGAACCAAAGTGACCGAAGTCCTAATTTTTTTTTTAAACCAAATGTCAGTGGAACCAGAGCTATTTCCCTGAAAGCACGAGAGAGCTGCTCAAAGTGGGGCCAGATCTCTGCGTTTTTGTAAATAGTTCCATTAGCCTCTTCCTTACATTGTGGAGAAGATCCTCGTCAGAACCTCAAGGCCCTGCATTTCCACCAATTTAATGACGCCGTGGAACATCACACAGGTTGGGCTTGGGGTTCACACTCGGAACCTGCCCCTTGGTGACGTCCCCGGTCATTCTGAGACTAAGCCACAGACCCGGCCAGGGAAGCTGAAGGCACCCCCAAAGACCTGTCCCACAGGCCTCTTCTAAGGCCTTTGGAAACCTGGGCTTAGAGCCTGGACACGGCTGCCGGTTCTAGGCCCTGAAGGTCATGGGAATGGGAGGGAGAACAGCATCTGCCAGCCTCCAGCTGCCCTTCCCTGGGAGGCCACACCTGCCAGCCTACAGCTGCCCATTCCCAATTGCCAGCTTGGCCTAGCTGGCGTCAGCACTGGAAGCGCTTTTCCACTGGGAAAGAGGGCCCAGCATGACAAAACTGGAGCTGGGGGCTTGGCCTGGGGACCGTGGGTTGCCCGATACCCTCCTACACACACTCACTCACACACACACACACCCCACGCATACGCAGAGGGACGGGCTCCTACCACTGAGCCCTCTGCGGGCAACCGCCAGCCAATTCAGCTCATGCCCATTGATCACTGTTTCTGCCCCAACTATTGGCACCACCCCCCATCTGTAACCAGAAGCAGGAAGGAAGAGGCCTTCACAGTCTGGGCTCTGGTGCCTCTAAACTCCCTACAGGGAAGTGGCCCCAGCCTTCCAGGTGGCAACAGACACTTCTGAGGGAGGACAGTTCCCGAAACACGCGCAGGAGGCCATACGAGGGAGCCCAGCATCCTGGCATGGAGCCCACTGATCAGCTCAAGACTCTCAGCCTCTCCTGGGCAGCCGCCCGCCCCAGCCAGGGGCTAAAGCAGACCACGAGCAGCATATTCTAGAACGGTGTCTGTTTTTAATACGCTTCACTAATATCAGGCGCACCAGCACAGCCCAGGAAGGCCTCACGACAGAGACCTTTCCCCAGAGGGCAAGAGGGTCCCCACGTCCCTGGGAGGGGCAACTGAGTCAAAGTCCAGACCCTGCTGTCTGCTTGTGGGGGGGAATCTAGTGCCATAAACTAAGCCAGCAGTGCAGCCCCCTGCGCCCCACCTCCCCCACCCCTGCATCCCACCTCCCCCACTCCTGGAGACCAACCGTTCTGTGCGTTCTTGATCTGTGCTGGGGATTGCTGGCAATTAGACATCGAAATGTGAGCTGATCTCGACTCAGATCAGTCTCCCCAGCCTAGCAGGGACGGAGGGGTCAGGGCTGGGGGCTGCTCTCAGAGACCAAGTCCCATCTCCTGGAACTATTACGGCAGCTCAAGAAAGGATTTTTACCTGAGACGTGGTCCCCATCCTCGGGAACGACTTTGATGGCTGGAAACTCCCAGTGAAAACCCTTTATACACCCTTGTCCCCATCAGCCCATAGGAGACAGGCCTTCCAAGGAAGGTTCCAGAAAACTCAGAACGTTCCCACAGACACAGTCCACAATTCCTAAAGGCGTCCAACGGGCCCGAGCCCCCACCCCCACCCATCTGAGCTCAGCCCGCAAATTCTTCGAATTCCTCCAAATTAGAATGGCCAGTCCCCATTTTGACTAAAGTGCAATTTAAGACTAAGCCCCTCCATCCCCAGTCTAAAGCAGGCACCCACCCCCTCCCCAGTCCCTTGGAAGCTGGAAGTGTGCTCTCGGACAGCGTCATCTGGCCTCTCTCTTACCAGGTCCAGTTTGCTGGGGGTGATTACGGCGGCCCATGAGCAATCATCATGGTTATCTGGAGAAACTAACGCTACCTGGGCATAGCTTACCGACCTGTCGTTTAGGGCTGTTGATGTCTGGGCTAGGCAAACACAAAGAATGTCGCTTTGGCCTCGCCATTAATCTTCACAGCAGATGTGAGTTTTGTTGCTGAACATGAATGAAGGGAAAAAAAGCACTTCCATATCGAGCTGGGGTTTGGGTCTGCTCTAAAATGCATACACAATTCATAATGATGCATTTGATTAATGGTAAATGAGCATGGAATTCTGAGGGCCAACCCATGTGACGGCCACATTAGCACCAGATGAAACTGTCATGTGGGGTGATGTGACAAAAAATGAGAGCGAGGCACTTCGATCGAGAGACCGTGTGGCGGACAGAGACGAAATTTTCTGCAATTTCTTTGTTTTTCTTTGTGGGGGGCGGTGGGGGGAAGGCAGAAGAATCATCTACAAGTGAACAGAGGGAAAAAAGAAACAACGGATCCAATTTGCACTCAGAAGTTGCCGTTCAAAATGAAAAAGTGGGATTCAAAGGTCCAAGTTTGGATTTCTTTTTCTCTGCTATCCACAGGGGTGAGCCCAGAAAGCCAAAAGGGATCAGAGAGAGAAAGTGGTCTCTTGTGATTCTCTGGGTCACAGTGATTACTGACGGTCAGAAGGGCCGTTTAAAATAGGAGAGAGCTGTCAAAACCAGCCAGGCGTTCAAACCCGCGCTGAGAACCAGAGTCCCGGCGGCTGGCCGGCCTGTGGCCGGCAGGCCCGGCGCAAGCCCGCGGTCGGCATTTCAAACGCCTGTGCTTTGCCGGGCGTGGAATGTCCCGAACTTCAGCCCCGGCAAGTCTTATTGAAAACATTATCTTTTCCATCAATAATACCTCGAAGTTCTTTATGAGCAAGCGCCCCGGCAAAAGCTGACATATTTACAGCACGCAGTAAACTTTACGTACCTACAACAATATTACAGCAGAGAGACAGAAAGCCCCACTCAGTGACCACAACAAATCATTCAGACTTAAAATGATCAAGTAGGAGGCTAATTGTCCCAAAGAGAAAAACTCCTGAGGACTCCCAGCCCATCCAGCGGCCAGAGGAGCGTTAACAAAGATGAAAAAAGTATGTCTGAGGATTGGAAACATAAGAATACGTATTGAAAAAAAAAAAGGAAAGAAAAGAAAAGAAAATCCAACTGATATCACCATGTAGGCTGAAGGAGAAATCTGATCTTGAATGGAATGGTTAACATTTGGGGCTGTTTGGAGAGAATTGCTCCAAGCTGTTTTTGCTCAAAATGTATAGATTTAAGGTAAGAAGGGCTGTGTAGGTCATAACCACTCTGGAAACAAGTCCCCATTACCTTGCATCTGACAAAGGTAGGGACAAACTTTATTTTCCCTTTCTTTAAGCTGGGGAGCTCTGCCGGCGGTAACTTGGAAGCATGCTAGAAAAATATTTACTCGTCTTGTTCTTTTTATCACTCCGCTAACGTCTTCTCCTGTAAGGATTGTGTTTTTCTCTCGGCTCTTTTTCATTCCTTTCCCTCTTACATTCAGGCCAGTGACGTGTAGATCCAGGGCCCTGGCTGTATCTCCCAGCCCGTGCTCCCCTAGAGAAAGTATGCCAGCTTTCTGGAAATTCAAGGAAAGGAAAATTCATATATATGTATATGTATATATATATATGTATGTATGTATGTATAGATATATATGAAATGAAATCTCAAGGTTCCCAATGGAGAGGAGTAGAGAAGTGGGGGGGCCCAGTCTCCAAAACTCCTAGCCATGGAGAAAATTATTTGTTTTGATGAAAATAGGAATAGATGCATATTTCTTTGGGAGGAATCCCATCAGTGGTCTTCTGGGAAGTATTTGATTTTTAGTTGTTATTTGGCAAATCCAAAGAGGGAATTGGGTATTCATTGGAAGCTGCTGTTTTCCATCCCATTTGTTAAATGAGTCTCTCTTCCCCTTGAAGTTTACATTAAATCGTTTTCCTCAAGGAGGAAAGCAAAAGAAAAAAAAAGAGAGAGAGAGAAAACCTCCAACTCCAAAAAGCATACATATTTCCTTAGAAGAAAATGTCAAAGGTATCTCAGAGAGGAAATGAAAATAATTGTGTTACAGAAGGGGACAATTTTTAAAAGGTTTTCAGACTCTGCATTTGAACAGAGAGACTTTGGAAAGTCGCGTTAATCACTGGTGTCCCTGAGGCTGTTGGTTGGCAAAACTCTGCTCCACCGGCCAGCGCTTCTTAAACCCCTCTCCGAAATAAATCCGTCATTTTCTAACTTCACAGATGGATTTGCCACATACCTTCACCGTTTACAAAAACAAAAAATAAATAAAGAGAAGAATGGGGTATCTTTAAACCAGAAAATGTACCTTCAGGTGAAAACCTTTGATAAAGAAATCTGTATGAAGAGCTCTGTTTTTAAAGGCAGTGGTCGGTGCAGATTAGATTAAAATGCAAATCGGTGACGATAAAATGTCGTCGGATTCTTATACTTTCGCTGTACAGAACATCATCAAAGTCGCCCCATATGTTAACATGGTTTTTATATATCTTTTGTATGCGGCATCAATTCAATTTTTATCAACAATGACAGTCCCAATCTCCAAATATTTCTGTCAGGGGCAGGAAAGGGATATGCACCCAAAAATATCCTCAAAATTATATACTGATGTCAACACCACTCTTCAGAGCTGTTATGTTTTTGTGGTTTTTCTTTTGTAAAAACATCTCTTCCACGGGCGTTTGGTCCATACCGTATCTATATATGAGTTTTTTTCCCCCTTGCAGTCACGGGAACCATAGCCTCTGGCTTTTCCAGCAGCAGTATCTTTTAATTTGTTCTTTCAACCTCGGGGAAGCCACCCCATTTCTTTTTTCGCTCGGTCTGTGCTGGAAATGAATTCCATAATTTGTAGAGTCTTCGGAATCCCTTATCCCGTAGCAATACAAGATGTGGAAAATGTGCTTAAGATTGAAAATCGCATTTTGAAAATCCGGGCGTTTCTCTTTCTTAACTTTTGCTAAGCGGCTTATGGTACAAATCCAGGTATGGCTCAGATATCTCTAGGGGTTAAAAACAGAAAAAGAGCATCATGTATTATTTATTATATTTTATTAGATAAACCTCAAAAAAGTAAACATTTTCTCCCCTCGACGCGCCCACTGCCTGCTTCGGAGTTTAATGCAATGGTCTGTTCTTTCAGGATCTCGAATATTTATATTTCAGAACTTAAATATCTTTATTTAACCCATGCAGTCTCAATCTCCAAACCCCCAGATTTTTAATATTTTGGCGACTGAAATCTGGCATGTTTGAAGGTTTGACTCCCTGCAGAAGTCTCTTGTTATCCAAAGTAGAAAAACAAACTCGGGGCAAATTATGAACTGCCCAACGCCGGCTGCTTACACAGCAAAAACACCAGAGCGGACCCCCCTTTATGCTCTGCCCTAGGGACAATGATTTTCTTAATAATAAATACGGAAAATGTAAAATGTTTTCTTTAAATTAAAAATCGAAACGAATTGTTTTAATGAATATCTCTGGTTATGAGGGAAAAGCATGCCTGCGTGTGTATACTTTCTGAAGAAAAATTTCCTGTGTGGTTTTCCCTGTGAGATCAAAAGGAACTAATTAACTTTTCTATAAGGTAAACAAAACTTTAACTTGAAATATCCCCATGAAGTATGTGGGAAGTGAGCTTTTGTGTGAGTGAAAGCAAGAGGGAGGGAGGGAGGGAGGAGGGGGTTGGATTTAATTTTATATTTGAGATCCTCTCATGCTCAGAAGGTATTGGAAACTCCGTGCCGTCCAAGAGTCAGCCTCTTTTTCATTCCCCCATTACCAAAATGATATTTAAATCAAAGGCTGAAATGTTGCCAAGTTCAAATCCCCCGAAAGATTAATAGGGCATTGTTCTGTTCATAGAAAATTGGTTCTTCTTAGAGCCCCTTTAAGAAGAACTGGGTGTGTGAAGGCGCCTGAGGAAGGAGTGTGGGAAAAGAAGAAATCTGGAAAAGCGGCCACGGCCTGAGTGGGAGGGTGGCCTGAGGAGAGAATCTTCAAGAGCACAGACAACCATTTGCCCGTCCCCAAGCAGAAGTCACAGGGGGCTGGGGCGGGGGGGGGGGGGGGGGGGGGGGGGGGCAGGGGACCGGGCCCCCAGCTGGAGCCGCCTTTCCCCAGGACTCGGCTCATTTTCTCAGGTTTTCAGGGACAAACAATAGCAGGAAGCAGCTCTGGGGGGACCGGGAGGGTCTTGAGGGCTGTGCCCCCTCTGGGTGCTGACCCCTGGGCTGAGAGACTAGAGGGGCCCCTCCGGCCCCTCCCAAGAGGAGCAGCTGCAACCGGGGACTGGTCCCCTCCCAGGACAAAAAGTCCTTGGCCGGCTTCGGGCGAGGCGCCCAGGGCCAGGGCCCCCTGACTGGGCCTCCTCTTTGCCCTTGCCAGGGTAGGGACAGGCGGCCAGCCCAAGGGACAGGCGGCCAGCCCAAGGGACAGAGACTTCGGGAGGCAGCCTGTGCGGGAAGGAGGGGATCCTCACCAGAGGGCTCAGCGAGCCAGAAGACTGTGTCCACACCTCCGGTGTCTGCCCTCGGCCTTGGAATCCCCAAAGCCCAGGCGTAGATGACAGGCACCCCTCACACAGTCACACACAGACACCCGCCTTGGGTCACCAGCCCCTGCACGGCTGCTTCGCTGCTGAGGCTACTTGTCCTGACAGCTAACATGTCTTCAGAAGGTCCCAGGTGCTCTACTGGACAATTTACAGCAGATATAGGAGGTGGGTAATACTACCCCATTTAACAGGTGAGGAGACTGAGGAAGGGAGAGGTGAAGTAACTTGCCCAGGGGCCCCCAGCAACCTACATGGGAGGCCACTACAAAGCTACAAAGCTTGGGACAAAGGCTCCCCACCACCCATCCCCGCCACCCCACAACCCCAGCTTAGCGGCCAGAAGCTAGGCAAAGAGCCTGGTTCTGTCATTACAGGAAGTGTCCCTGACCAGGCTGTTTGCCTGGACTCTTGGCCACTAAGCTAGGACTGGACGAAGGGGGGAGGCACACCAGAGTGAACTCCAGGCACCCCCCCACAGGGACATTCGCACCCCACCGGAAGGGCACCTGGCTCAGTCCCTAAGTATATGCTGATTGTGTCACCAGTGAAGAGGGAGCCACCTTAGGTTCCTTTATTCGTTTATCCAGCACCTAAATTTGCAAACCATTTCCCTTAGTACCAGCTGCCAGGGACCGGGGTCCACCCCTGCTAACCATCCCCCGCTTCACATCCAGGGAGCTCTCTTGAGACAACAAGGAAAGAGGGACTCACTGGGGAGGGGACACATTGCCAGAAGTCTCATGTGGCCCTTGGAAGAGACCAGAACCAGTTTTCTTCCCATTGGTATCCCAGAGCGGGGAAAAAAACCCCAGAAGTTTGAATGCCCCAAATGTATCAGGCTTTTCTCTGGAAAATACTAACTCCTCACAGAAGAAGGGGAAAAAGGAGGTCAGTAACTAACTACAGCCTGGGCTCCGGAGCAGGACTAGCAGCGACTTTCCCTAAGGCCCAGGATGGGGGTGGAGTCAGACCACTGACACCACATCCAGGCTGTGTGACCTTGAGTAAGTTGCTTTACCTCTCTGGATGTCAGTTTCCTCCTCTGTTAACTAGAAATCATGCCAGTTACCTATAATGAGATAAAGTGTGGTCTCTTCCTAGTGGTCAGTCTTCACCGGGGCTTAAAGAAAGAATTTCCTCTCTTGTCTCCAACCTCACCTGGAAATAATCTCCATCCCTTAGTGTCCTCCTGTATCAAAAACCAATTACTGTTTAAGCTCTAGTACATTTAGAAATGTTTAGGTCTTGTAGGAAGGGTCCCTGACTGGAGTCCCTTTGTCGCAAGCAAATCCCACTGATTTTCAGTTACCCCGCAGCCGACTTCTGCCCTCCCCTGAATTCTCACCCACCGTCCCTCTCTCCCAAGATCCTGCAGTGGCTTCTCAGCCTTAGCTCTGTTCCCCTGGGCAAAAACACTGCCCGTCCCGTGCCCTCTGTACCCAGGCCCCTGAGCCGGTTTGTTGTTCTGTAACACCTGCTGAGCCTACCGGGTTCCTGCTCCTGCTGGTTACTAGGGGTGCAGGTGGGAACCAGCCGGAGGCGGGGCTGCGCATGCTCTGGTGGACGGGGCCAGACAGGGCCCGCCCCACGTGCGATGGGAAGGATCCAGGCTGGCAGGAAGGTGCTGCATTTCTGTTTTCTTCTTTTTTTTTTTTTTCTTTTTGAAAGAGAGACAGAGACAGAGAGTGAGAGAGAGACTGAGGATCCCAAGCAGGGTCCGCGCTGCCAGTGTAAAGCCCGACTCGGGGCTCAAACTCACAAACTGTGAGATCACGACCCTGCGGAGCCAGACACCGACCTAGCCACCCAGGTGCCCAGAGCTGCTGCATTTCTAGAGCAGTGGGTCTCTGAGCCCGGTGTATGCATGCAAACCCCACTCTACCGCCCCCAGACAAGCCCCTTTACCTCTCTAAGCCTTTGTGTTCCCAACAGGGCATTAAGGGCCTCCCACCAGCGGGCCCTGTGCTGGGCTCTGGGGCAGAGTGCCCCCGGGACCCAATAGCCCCCTTTGGAGCCCAGCAGGGAAGGCAGAGGAGGGTGAATTGCTTCAGCTGTGAGAGGAAGGATGAGAGCACAGCCCTTCCTGCTCCCCCCCTACCCCCCATCCGCAGTGAGTTCTGACTCAGCCTTACCTGGCCTGGCCCTGTCACAGAGAGATATGCCGTGGAAAAGGAGGCTTGTGGACACATGAGATGCCTCTGAAATGGAGGGTGGGGCTGGGGAGTTCTTGGTCCACCTGTATCCAGGCGCAGACCCTCCGGTCTGCCTTCCTGGGAGGCAGGAAGAGGGGGCCGTCCACCCCCCGTGCTTCTCAGAGAGTGTTTCCTTCCATGTCCCCAACCAGAGAGAGGCAGTGACAGCCTGGGGACGACCCACCTGAAGGCGCTGGTGGCTCTAAGCTTGACTCCACTCCACTTAGAAGGCACCAGAGACCTTCGGCAGTCTGCCTGGGGCCGCCCCTCCCCTCTCACTGGGGTGCTGGGGTTCACCTCCAAGTTCGGGGACCAGGCTCCCACTTCCCGCGTGGAGAGTTTGGTTGGCTTCTGGTATAATCAGCTATGTGTATCTACTATATGTGAAACACACAGTCGTCTGTATCTGCACACGCATGTGTATCCACACACACACCCTGCACTGAGCGAGCGCTGAATAAATATTTGCTGTATGCAATTGTTGAAGGCATATATGTTTTTGCGTCTGTTATGAGTCTGTATCCGCATCCAATATGCATGCACATATGGTTTTATATACAAGGTTGGAGATCAGTTTCTGTGAGTGTATATCCATCCGTAACTTTATTTCCAGTTGGCATCGGGCAGTTGGCTGGCAGCTGGTATAAACGAAACGTTCGTTCATTTGGGGCAAGCATGTCATCTGTGAGTGCATGCAGCGAAAACTACAACGGGCTCTTTTTTCCTCCTTTTCCTTCCAAATGTTGACTATACAACTTGTGATACTTTCAACAGAGCTTAACAGAAATATCAAGTTTTAACCCAATTGTTAACTTGGCATTTCCAAAATTAACCATGAAAAAAACAACACGGGGCTGTCAGGCCCTCCCGACGCAACTAGGGAGCCCGGCTCTGAAGATTTGCTGTGTCTAAACACCCTGGAGTCAGACTCCGCCGCCGTTTACTGAGCCGCGTCAGGCCTGTATACGTTATTCCGTGCAATCCTCCTAACACCCTATGGACGGGGTTTTGTCCTCACTGGCAGGGCGCTCACCCAGGCTTGGAGACACGAGGTGACCCCGCTCCTGGGTGATGGGCTCCTTCCCTGCTTCCCTAAGGTACCCCAACCTGGCTGGCTGGAAACAACAGATAGGTGTCCTCCTCCGGTTCTGGAGGCCGGGAGTCCAGATGCCAAGTGTCAGGAGAGCCATTCTGTCTCCAAAGGCTCTAAGGAAAGAAATCTCCTTTGCTTTTCCCAGCTTCTGGTGGTTGCCAGGATCCCCTGCCCTTCCTTGTGCCCGGCACACATCACGCCTGTCTCTGCCTCCAGCTTCACGGAGCCTTCTCCCTGCCTGTCTGTGTCCAAACTTCCCTCCTCTTATAAGGGCGGTTGGTGACCTCATCGTAACTAATTGCATTTGCAAAGGCCCTCTTTGCAAATAAGCTTGCCTTCGCAGGTGCTGAGCAGCCATGAATTAGAAGGAGATGCCTTTACCCCAGTTTGCATGGGACTCCAACCAGGTCTGTAGGACCGGCACCCGTGCCCTTTCCACTATAACTGGGTCTACGTCTACGCCAGGTGGAGGGTAGCAGCGGCACGCTCTGGCCCACCCTCCCCTTTCCCTCTAGGTCAGGGCTCTACACAAGCAAGAAAACACGAGGAAGTAGCCTTGCCTGGAAGTGTGGTCCGGTTGCACGGGGGGAGAGGGAGCCATTTGCACTTACTAGCCTGGCACTTACTAGCTGGGTGACTTTCTTTTGACAAGTTAGTTGACCTCCCTTTGCCTCAGTTTCTTCTTCTGTAAAATGGGCAGAACAATAGTACCTACCCCATATGATGGGGAGAATTAAGCTCTTTGCTGCGTGTGTAACAGATACACGTAACTTATGGCAGCTGCCATCATCATGATGGTCGTTACTGTCACACGATGGCCGTCATTACCATAAACCAAGTGGCAGCATGATAGGCAAATGAGATGGATATTGTGGTTTAGGGTCACCACGGTCTGCCTGAGTGGAATTGCCTTTGCAGAATCGGAATTTTTATGTGATTCACTTATCCTCAACACCACTGCCCCTCGCCCTGCCCCTATGAGCTTCGGGCAAGTGATCTGACCTCTGCGGGCCTCAGTTTTCTCATCTGTATAGTGGCCTCCTTGCTTCACAGACTGTGGTGTGGAAAAAAGGCGAATGCAGTGGTCGTTGCTATCTGTCACAGTCAGCCAGGGACCCGCCTCCCCACATGTAACTTGCCTGCATGCCCATTTCCTCATGTGTGAAATGGGGTAATAATTCATCCCCCGCGGGGTGGTCGGGAGGATCCGAGACAGTGAGCACACGAGTGCCTGGCACACAGGAAAAGCACCGGATGACGGCGGGTGTCCGTACGTAGGACCAGTTGGCCTTTTGAGGTGTCCGTGGGGAAGCTCTGGGTCACGGCCTCCAGGGAGGGGTTCTGGCTCTCAGAGTTAAGGGTCACTGCCATACACGCCCCTTCCCCTCAGCCCCTGCGCCCTCCAGTCTGCCATGCCTGTAATAGGGGGTCAGGGCCAGAGCACCAAACTGGGAGTCTCGGGCCAGGACCAGCACCAGCAAGCCTGGGGCCTGATGGCTGGAGGGCCCGAGGGAAGGTCAGGGGAGGCGGAGGAAGTGGGCCTCTGAGGGGTGAGTGCTCATAAATTCATTGGCGAGTAATTTATGGCAGTCAAGTGTAACACCTAATGCCCGCCAGTGTGAGAGGTTAATGGGGAAGGTTAAGGGGCACAGGCCACTGATTTATGGGCCCCGCCAGTGGCTTTTATCCTGGCCAAGGCCCTGGCTCCAGGGGCCGGTCTGCAGGGGGAAGGGGGCAGGCCAGCTTGAAAAGGTGGGGTGGGGAGGGAGCTGGGGGGAGAAGGAGGGTCCGAAGCGAAGGGTAATAAAAGAGGGGGGCAGGAATGGTAGAGAAAAGAGGCAGGAGGGAGGATGGAGCAAGGTACCGTCACACACACCCCTGCAAGGCGGTGGTGATGGGGGCTGCTTGCTCAGAGGCTCCGGACACTCATTTTGTATGTGACCTTCACAAGGCAGGTTCCAGAACCGCGTGCATCCAAGGGCGAGGCTGGAGAAATAAGGTTTAATGAGGGCGATCCGTGACGTGAACTGGGGAATGATTTCCGTTTGCAGAGAATAAGGCAGTTGACAACTAACTAACTGTCATCAACATAGTATGAGGGTCCGGAGCCCCGATGGGACCCGCTCGCTCTGCCACTCCCAAGGATGCACGAGTCTCCTTTCCCCACCAGGAAGTGGCGGCCGTGATGCCCCTGTGCATCCTGGAGCCCAGGGCGCCACATCTGACCTGGAGAAGCGGGATGCAAGAGCTGGGTCTCAGGGGACACCAAGGGCAGTGTTTTAACGATGATGGCAAAGAGAGCTACAAGTGGCCGGCTTCGCCATCAGTCCGGCCCCCATGCTGGAAGGGCCGTAGCAGGGCAGCCGCACAAGCGCCCAGGCTGGACCCTGGAGCCGGTACCCCGACCGGCCTCCTAAAGGAGTCCGACTGACATTGTCAAATTCCAGATTAAATACAATGAGCTTAAAGGCTGAGAGAATTTTCGAGACCCCACCGGCTTGAGCAGCAGAGCCAGAATTCCCTGAGAGCCAGGGCAGGGTGACAGCTGGTGGTTATGGTAAGAAACCCAGACCCCCAGGTGCCCTGCCCCTCATAGCTCACTGAGAACCTTCCACACGCCAGCCAGTCCAGCCTTCCCAGCTTCCCTGCTTTTCACTGCAGAAAGGCTGGGCTCAGAGAGATCAAGTGACTTGCCCAAGGTTGCACAGCCTGTCAGTATATACGGAGGCATGATGAGAACCCTCTTTCTTGGCTCCAAGTTCAAGACTTTCGAAATCCTTGTGCCCATCACTTTACTTGCAAAGACCCCCATGGTTGCTGTTGTTTGAGGAGGGCCCCAACATTACGCTCTTGGGTGGGGGACGTAGGGGGGACTGAGCGTGGGGAGACAGAGGAAAGGCAAGGACAGCCTTACTGGATGTGCCTCACTGCTTCCAGAACCTCCCACTCTCCCCCCTTCCCGTTGCCTGGGTCCTTCAGTCTCTGCCCTCTTTTCCTCTCTCAGCTAAATCCCTCCAGAGGTGGTTTTGTGTGTTCTGAGCCGGTCTCCCCCACAGCCTGCTCTATCCCATAACTAAAGCCAGTTCCCCAAAAGGGGAAGCGGGGAGCTTCTCCTGATTCAAACCTTCCAGATGCTCCCAGCTATGACTCCACTCCTGAGTAGGGGATGTGTTCAGAGTTTGGGACTGAGCAGCGCACCCCCCAACACACACACACGCACACACACACCCCTTCAGTTAGACCAACGTCCTACATGCATGTGCACACACGTGTGCCCACGGAGAGCACATACTTGCACAGACACCTTAACTCTCGAAAGCCAAGCCGGCTCAGAGCCCCTCTGGACACAGAGCCTCAATCAAAGAAGCACCGGCCAGCATCCAAAACTAACTCGAAATTCCATTAAAATATTTACCGCAGACACATAACACCAAAACCATCTGAACGCCTCTCGCTCTCCCCTCAGCTCCCAGGACCCCTGGACCTGGCAGCTTCCCTCCCCGTCTCTCCTCTCCCCTGTCTCCTGACGCAGATTCTCAGGACCCCATGCTTTCAGCTCTAGCCCGTCTGTGCAGTTCCTACTTCCCATGTGCCTGCGGCCTTTCCCATGTCAAGGCGGCCATTTTTTCTGACTTCTCTGTCCCTCTTCCTTGCTCCACAATTACTCTGGTCCATGGTGGGGGGGGGGGCAAGAGTCTATGAATATTCAGGCCTTAATATTTTACACACACACACACATACACGCGCGCGCGTGCGGGCATGCACGTGGGCACACGTACACAGTCTTGTGAGTCTCCTTGATAGTGTCCATCATCCTTTGCCAACTCCTGGCTCTCCGGGCATGCACGCCATGTGCTCAGGGTCCTTGTGCCTTCCTTTTGCTCCCGGGCTTCTAGGCTGCAATACTGACTGGGCGGAGGAGGACTGAACGTGCCCTCGCAAACCCTGACGCCGTTTCTGTTTGCCCCTTCCTGGTTGTGTGAGCCTGGAATCACTCAGATTCCCTGGGAGGCCGTGTGCCCTTCTGGCCAGATCCAGACGTGCTCCACTACTTTCTCACTGTGTGTCTTTTGGCAAGCGCTCAACCTCTCTGAGCTTTGATTTCTTCATTATAAAATGGTGTGTAATGGTAACAACCTGAATGGCTTCTGTGGAAACCGCAGAAAGCAAGGTACCGTAGGATGGGGAATACCGACATTTGGGAAAAGTTTCTTCGAACACAAGGGAAACAAGTTTCCGTTTTTGACAAGGTCTTCTGCTCCCAACAGAACATTCACCTTAAGGGAAGCCAGGTGGGCAAGATAAGGTGGCGGAGGATAGGAGGACAGCACAGATTTCGGTCACATGTTCCCGGGTTGGGGTCTCAGCTCTGCCCTGCCTGACTGTATGCCCTTTGCCAAGGCTGCAGGCCAATCTTCCGCCTCATTTGTCTTATCTGTAAAATGAAGGTAATCAGCATACCTTCTTCTAAGATTGCCCTGAAGAGTATTCAGTCATTCAGACAAAAAAAAATAATAATAATAATAAAATATTTACTGAGCACTTGCTCTGTGCCAAGCGCTTCTCCTGGACCTGGAGTATGAAAAAAGGCTCCTGGTGTCATAATGGGGGAGACAGACGGTGGACAGGTAAACAAATAAAGAAGCCAGATAATGACAGCCAGTGACGTGCGCTGTGAGGAATTAAAGCAAGGTGGCCACAGCTAGTCCCTGGGGAGAGCTAACTTGCAGTGGGTGCCCCAGAAGACAAAACATCTATGGAACAAGCTGAGAAGAGGGTCTGACTCCTAGTAGGTGCTCAATAAACGTCGATTATCATCACTGTAGGTCAGATTCACAGCCTGATCCGGAAGTGCTTCTGGGAGTTGGCAGAAATTCACCCAAAAAAGTAGGTCTTGCCGCCCCATTTGGCGAGGGAGGGATATCCGAGGGATGGCCCACCTAGGTAAAGGCCTGACTTGCTCCAGCTGCTATGCTGTTTCTGGAAGCTTCTGTGCCATCTCCTCCCCCCAGCCCCCATCAGGCTTTCATTTCCGCAGGCAGAGGCTGAGCGCCAGGGCCCCGCTGCCAGCCTGGACGGCACATCAGAGGCCGGGACCATGTGCCGCTGGTTTCACAGGGTGTAAAGTGCTCAGCACCCGTTAAAGCTAGAGGGGTTGCAGGCTGGGGGGCTAAAAGGCTCAGAAACACTTCGGAAAGAGCCAAAGATTTCCAGCACTTGGGGAAAAGCCCTGATCCCTGGCTTTGCCCTGTAACTGTTTATCTCAGCTTTTAAATGCCGTCGTGGGCCAGGCTGAGAGTTTCTCCAAAGGAAAAACAAAGCCAGGATGGAGGAGGTGTCTCCTTGAAAACACCCTAGTATGGGCGACGTGGCTCTCACTAGTCCATCCATCCCTGGCAGCTAATAGGCACCATCTGTGTGGCGGCCCCGGGAGAGCAGGCGGCACAGTCCCGGGCAGCCGGCACACTATCCACCTGCCGCCTACTTGGGGGAGGGGAGGAAAGAAAAAAAACATTATCAAGCGCCTGTTGTATACCACGCCTTCCATCAACTCCTTCGGTCCTCACAGCAATGCATTGAGGCCAGCATTACCATCCTCATGGATCAGAGAGGAAAACAGAGGCCCAGAGAGGTTAAGAAATTCACCTGAGGTTGACCAGCGAATAAGTGGCGAGACAGGATTCAGACCCTCGATGAGAAACTGGTTTTCCTCCACAGAGAAGGAGTAAAGCGGCTTGGAGGAGGCTGTTCCTTCCTTCTGGGGAGGGGTGTGGGGAAGAGGTAGAGGTGAGGGAGAGGAACAGGACCCTGCCCAACCAGCTGACATGCTCAGAGATTGGGAGGTAAGCAGCCGGGGCCTCTCCCATCCCAAACAATGAGGCTGGAGAGCTCACCTGTGCCCGTCGCTGCTCAGGATCTTTCTCAAATAATCTCCCGTCTTCTCCAGGACCCAATTACTAAAATTATTGCCAGTTTACAGATGAGAAAACTGACATCTCCTGTCCATGAGCAACACAGCCCCAGCCATTCGGACTCCAGCGTCTGAGCCACTGTCTGGGACCTGCACTGTGTTAAGTGCCACCCTCTGCCTGGGGCACTCTGCAGCTCACAAGCATGTTTTCCCTTCATTCCTGACCATTTGAACAAGCCCCCAAACCCAGGCTTTGACCAGTGGCCCCGTGGGAAGACAGGCAGGCGGGACTGTGAGGTTCTGAGAAGGGGAGGCTGGTGGCAGGAGAGTCCTGGAGAGGCCCCACAGACCAGCCCCAACCGGCCATCAGGCATCAGGACCCTTAGCGTTAATGTCCAGGAAGCAGTTGGCACGCCTTTGACAGTTTGGAGTAGCACCTCACCTTGGGTTTCCACCTGGAGGCGAAGGAAGGCACTGAGAGACCTAACTGACCTCGCTTCTGGTCTGTGTCCTGAGTGTAAGACGGTTGGAAGACAGCAACTCAAAATGGAAAGGAGGCCGTGAGCTGGTTTCCATAAGAGGCCAGATCCCTTTGTAAAGCGGAAGCTCACTGGGGCGCCTGGGTGGCTCAGTCGGCCCAGCTTCCGGCTTTAGCTCAGGTCATGATCTTGCAGTTCAGGGGCCCGAGCCCCATGTTGGGCTCTGCGCTAACACCTTGCAGCCTGGAGCCTGCTTTGGATTCTGTGTCTCCCTCTCTCTGTCCCTCCCCTGCTCATGCTCTGTCTCTCAAAAATAGACATTTAAAAAATTTTTTTAAAAATAAATAAAGCGTTAGCTCATTAAGCGCTCCCCAAACAGCTGCTTTCGCGGAGGTAGCTCAGATGTAGTGAAACGGAATTCTCCAACCCGTCCTACTGCATTTGCTCATTCATTCACTCAGCATTTTTGCCTGGGCCCCTTCCAGCCAGAGATTATGTCACAGGTGATAAGTGGATAGAATGAATGCTCTTCAGGGGAGAGGCCCGTAACTCCAGGAGAGAAAGGGTGTGGGGGAACATTCCAGAAGAGGAGAGGCTTCTGTGCCTCGGGAGCTGCTAGGGAGAAGAGAGGAGAGCATTTCAGAGAGAAACACGGCATGGGCAAAAGAGACATTCCAGAAAACTCTCTGGGGACCCAGATTGGCCCGACCCAGCCAGGGCCTCGCCCCCACTCTTCCTAGACCTGAGGCCACTGGTATCTCCAGATAAGGTGTTATGATTTCCCTCCTTCCTTTCCAAGTGTCAGCTGCCCAATTTGTGGGCATTTTATTAAAAACACACAGTCCATGGCTAGGAAAGAGGAGGCATTTCTGCCTTCTCTCTCCCCACCCCGAGCCCCTACTCTGGCTGGAATGTAGCCATCAAAATAAACATTAAATACGAAATGTTAGAGCGCGGCTATAACTTTTGAGGGCGCCGGGAGAAAAATTTATAGCAACATTGCAGTGTTTTGTTAGAAATCTCTTAAAGCACCCAAATGGGAAGGTGTGTGTGTTTTTTATTAAAATGTTACACTCTATAAATCCGATCTGCAGGAAGGACACAGGTGGCGACCCAGGGACTCAGCGGAGGGAGCTGTCCCTTCCATCTTTGAGGCCGGTCCTGTTCTCTGGGAACAGCCTCTCCCCAGCCCTGATTCCCTGCCACATGGCTCCGCTTCCCTGGGGGGGAGGGGGGGAGCTTGTTTCTTCCATCACCCCCAGGAGGAGAGTGAAGATCTTTTCGAGACCTCCCTCAGGGTCTGACCAAAAGTTGCATTTTGTTAAAAGGCCTCTCAGAGCAGAAGAGCCCCACAGGGTCTTTATGAAGTTTGTCTGACGGGCCAAAGTTTCCTGTGGGTCCATTTTCGCAGATCTAGATTCTGGCTGGTGCTGCATTTTTCAAGGGCCTCTTTGTAAAAAAAGAAAGGTGACCCATTTCTGTCTCTAGCCTTCTGTTCTGGAATGTCCTCCCTCTAAAGGGTAACTGATATGACGGGGACAAAATGGCAGCTCTGTTTCCTCCTGTTAACCATGTGTGGGCGCTCCCTTCCTTAAGGAAGACTGTGCACACACATGGGGTATCTTTGCTCTTCACCGTTCTAACAGTGACATCCAAGGATTCCTTGGTGACGTTAAATCAGAGACTCCTAGCCTGAACCATCTAGGAGCCCCGGAAGTTGGATGTGAAATTGGATGTAGGCACCTGCACTGGGTTCAATGGCAGCCCTGCAGAAGATACCTCCGGGTCCTAACCCCTGGCACCTGGAATTGTGACCGCATTTGGGGGCGGGGGAAGAATGTGTGAGATAATCGTGGATTCTCTAGGTGGACCGTACTCCAATGACAAATGTCCTTAGAAGACACAGAAGAGAAGACATAGAGGAGAAGGTCATGGGAAGACAGAGGCAGAGATGGGAGTGAAGAAGGCTCCCCGGGGAGCCTGGAGTCACCAGGAGCTGGAGGAAGCGAGGAAGGAGCCTCCCCCAGGACACGGCCCTCCTGACTCGCTGACTGCAAACTTCTGGCGTCCAGAGCTGTGAGAGACTAAACTTCTCTTTTTATAGGACACCAAGTCTGTGGTCACTTGTTATGACAGCCCTGGAAAAACTAATGTAACATCTGCCTGCGTCTTTCTAGAACAAGGGCCCTTTGCTTTCATCCGATTACCAAGGAAGCAGATCCACCCAAGGTGGTGAAAAGCCAGTGATGTGGAAGGCCCGTGTGAAACCATACGTGTGACACCCTCACTGCACACCTAGACTGGATGTGCAGGACCATCAAACACCTTCTGCTGAGCCTGGTTCTCCAGTGCCCTGTCCTGTAATCCCTCCCCTACACACACACACACACACACACACACACACACTGGTCCCCCAGTTTCTGAAAAAGCCATCTAGTCCCACCTCCTTGGCTCCCTAGTCCTGTGAGATCCACCCCGCAAACCATGTGAGAAACTGAGCTCCTTTTAAAAGAGAAGTTGAAAAGAGAAGAAACTCTTCTTTGAAGAGGGAAGTCGGAAGGGCACGGAGTCCTGGCATCTGAATTGTCTGCCTACACACAACCCCATTCTGGGAACAGAGCTGAAAAAGGTGATGAAAATGTTTTCGAACTAGACAGAGGTGGTGGCTGTGTGACATTTTGAATGTGCTGAATGCGATGAATGGCTCACCTCACAGCAGCTCATTTTATGTTATGTGAATTTCACCTTTAAAAAAAAAGCAAAAGACGCATCAATTTCTACTGGAGGTGCAGTAAGTAGCAAAGCACATTTTGCTCCCCACCTTTCTCCCCCCAGAAACGGAAACCACATCAGTTAGCTTAGCAAGGGAAAGGATCCGTCCGGTGAATTATTTTAAAGGAGACAAATGTTGAAAGGATTTGACCGGCCACACTTGGGGACCGGAAGAGCCACTGAAGGGCGAGCCCTGTGGCCCCAGGAGCAGGGCAGAATGAAGAACTCCTGGAAGCCGGCGACCGGGTAATCGGAATGGTCATGATGAGTGCAAGCATGTGGGTTCCTCCAAGCCCCGCACATCCTGCCACCATCCCAAACGCAAGTAAGAACTGGAGTCAAGGAATCGCCTGCCCGCGTGATCTCTTCCCACAGCCATTTCACAGATGAGGACACTGAGGCCCAGGGAGAAGTGAGCTCCCCAGGCCTGCACACCTGCACGCGGATCGAAGAGTAGCAACCAGTTCTGCCTGGCCGCAGAGAGAGCGCGCGCGTTTTCAACTACCTCTCTCCCTCTCGGAAAAACTCCACTCCAACCTGGAAACGAATTCAATTTAGAGAAAGTAGCTAGAAGCTTCGGCGCTCTCGAGGAGGGCGGAGCAGCTGGGGAACCCGGCTGGGAGAGGAAGCCGGCGTCCGAGGCCCCACAGCGCGTCCCTGCGCAGACGCTTCGAGGACGAGGACCGAGGAGCCCAAGCCTGTCTCCTACCCCCCGCCCCCCCCCCCCCGCCAGCTCTGCGGGGGATTGTAGTTCCCGTGCGGCTCCTCACCCCGGCCTCGCTCTGCCACCTTCAGTCTCCAGCCCTCGGGCGGGGACCGAGGGAGAGTGCGGTGCGCGGATGCACAGAGCAGTGCGGAACCTGCGAGGGCACCGAGGAAGCTAAGGGAAAGTGCCGCCGCCTTGGGGCCTGGCCTCTGTCCCCTGGTGGCGGCCCAAACCCTGAGCGAGACTCTGGATTTGTTGTGTCTTTTATCTCAACTGCCTTGTAGGTCTTCCAAGTCCATGTGCGCCAGTCCGGGGCAACCAGGGGCCCGCGCTGATATAGGCTTTCCCTAGGGCTGGGTGGTGGGGAACCGCCTGGCTGCGAGCAATTCCGCCCTTAGCTCGGCAGTCAAGGCCCCTACTTCTCTTTCCCCCTCCAACCCTCCTCCCCCCTCCACCCCGCCCCCGCCCACCCCTGAGCTCTAGGAGGAGAAGTCGACTGGGGGAGATGTAATCCCAGTTTGCCCACAGCTGTGCGCTCTGGGCCGGCTCTTAGGGGAGGGGGAGCTGCCGAGGTCAGCTGTGCGCCCACAGGTCCCAGGGAGGGAAGGACAGCAGGCTGGGTAAAGGGTAAAAGAGAGAGGGTCCAGGTCAGCCTGTGGTCCTCAGATACAACCCTGCGGGATGGAGGGGGTAGGAAGGTTGAGAGACAGCTAGTGAGAGCAGGAGGCAACAGAAATAGAATCACCACCACCACTTAGTAAGCACCTACTATGTGCCAGGCACTGTGCCAAGCTCCGTGGCTGTCTCTGCTTCTCTCTCTGGTTTCTAGGGTTGCTCAAATTTTTCTCTCCGGCATTCTGCACCGCCCTGCCCTCCCCCCCAACCCTCCCTC
>PJEM01003057.1:15155-35729 GCA_004023845.1 Helogale parvula | reverse complement strand
GCGCCACCTCTCTGGGCTTCCGTTTTCTAGGCTGAAGACAAGGGCTCACACCCCACTGTGCAGCACCGAGAGCTCACGGAGAAGCAAGGAATGTGAGTGCCAGGTGGGCTGGAGCTGGGTCCTGGAGGATGGCAGTGACCCTCCTCCCCTAAAACCTCGCCCCCCCCCCCCACTCCACACACACAACACACACCCTCCACCAACCACTGGCACCCACTGCAAGGAGTGCTGTACCCTGGGAGCTCTGAATTCCTTCAGCCACTTCACTTGGGGTGCTTTGATAGGAACCTGACTGATCCACGGAGGAGCTTTGGTCAGAGCGGAGGAGGAATATGACCCATTTCCCCAAAGCTGGAAGGACAGAAACCCCAAATGGCCATTCCTGGTTCTGTAAGGCTGGGCTCTGATGTATAAAATCACAGGGTCTCCTGTATGGAAACGAGATGATTACTGTCATTACCAGAAAATACTTAAGCGTGTGTGAGTATGATCTCATGTAATCCTTACAGCAATTCTAAGAAGTGGGTACTATTGTTCTCCCCATTTTGCAGAAGAGCACACTGAGGCTTATGAAAGCAGTCACTTAACCCACACTACATAGCTGAAAAGTGGCAGAGCTGGGATTTAAACTTGAATCTAAAGCTGGTCTCTGGACCACTAACAGAATTGCTGTCAGGGCACCTTGCTGCTGCCTCCTCCCTCCCTCCAACTTTTCCAGCCCCAGAAACCTCCTCATTGCCACAGAAGGTCAGACACAGTGTGAGGGAGGCCTCAGATCCTTCTGGCCATCAACACTTCTCTGTTAGTGAAGCCTCCATCTTCTGATCAGAGAAACGGGCACAAAGTTCCTAGTGCTTTCCTGGGTTGGCTGAGCAAGGACAGATCCTCTCCTCCCAGCAAGCACCTCAAGAAACTGAGACCCCCATTTCTGCCCTTGAGATGCCTCAGGACCCCTGCGTACATGAGGGGGTGTGCTTGGGCCTCCATCTTCCCAGCCACTTTTTGAAACCTTAAGGACTGCCTTCCAGGAGAGAAGGGGAGAGCACAACGGACGGGGGGCTTCAGTCCAAACACCTAGCTGGGGGGTTGGCTGACGACGTTTGAGATGATCTGTGGGTTTAAATTATTCGTGTCCTCCTGGGCTGTAACCAATATTCCGGGGGTGCCCTGGCTCAGAATCCAGCAGAGGACTTCCGGTTCTAACTAGGTCCTCACCGGCTCGGGGAGAAAGGCGGTCCTCCCTCTCATGAGCTTTTTTCCATGAGGCTCCCCAGATTCCAGTTCCGCCTGCGCCGGCCCTCAGAGCCCGTTCCCCGCCGGGCGCTTGCGAGGAGAGGGCAGGGGACCCGGCTGCGTGGCGGGGCCTGCGCCTCCGGACGCGACCCGCAGCCCTGCGCGGAGAAGTGGAGATGCCAGGCGCCCCAAGAGCGCATCTGGACGGGCGAAGGTGTGCGTCCCCGCGGGCGCAGGCGGCGGCGGGGTCGGTCTTTTGTAAAAACTCCAACCCTCCACCCCCATCCCTCCCGCTTCGTACTTCTCCGACGCCCTGGACTGAACAGTGTGTGAGCGGCAGGAACTCCAGAACGCCTCGCTTATCCGTCCGCGCCACTGGCAGGTTAATGCAGAAAGATATGCCCCAGAATGCAGGCTTCCTTTCGACCCCCTGGCTCCCCGGCCTTATCAAAAATAGTGCAGGAGGTGAGGGGGATATGGTGGGCCTCGGACGCCTCTCCCCGCGCGGAATTTCTGAGCGTTGGCCACCCCGGGACCGAGGGGAGTCCGAGGCATCGCGGAAAAAGGCGAAGCACTGGAACTCCGGATACAAGTCCTGACCAGGGGGAAGGGCAGGAGGGGACCTGGTCTCGCGCCCCCTGGCTAGGTCCTCCCGCGGGTTCAACGCTCCTAAGAGACCCCACCCCTCCCGCAGGGCAGCTGGGCGCACTTTGACCCGGACCGGCCGGGTCGTGCGCCCCTCTCGCCGCGGCGTCGGAGCGCCTGGAGAAGCTCGGTGGGACAGTGCCTCCCTGCCTGCCTCCGTCCGATAGGGGGCGCGGTGGCCCGAGGGCAGCGTCGGCGTGGGAGCTGAGCCGGCAGGCGCCTCGGTGTCCGCATTCGGGGAGACTGGGGCGGGGTCTGGGAGGCTGGGCGCAGGTGGATCCGCGCTTGCAGGTGGGGCTGGCGATCGCGCCGAGACCCTGGCAGCGCTCACTTCTGTGACGCCCTAACCTTCCGCACAGGAGAAGGGAGAGCCCCTCTGCGCGCCCTGCAGGCCGGGGGCTCAGGAACCCGCGGGCCCGCCCGTCCGCAGAGATCTCTGAGAATCAGACCGGGTTACAGAGATCTCTGAAGCGATCTAGAGCATGGGTTCTGAAGTAAGATCCCTTGCGTTAGAATCCCAAGTCCTCTGCCTTGCTGATAACGGGAAGCAATTGTTTCACTTCTCTGTGCTTCGATGTGTTAATCACTGTAAAATAAGAATAATAGTACCACCATGGGGCTATTGTGAGGACTGCAAAGAGCTCCGTGTGCGAGAACTTACTTGTAACAGTTGTCCACCACATTGTTGCTAATATTATGTTATTTCCAGAGCGTGAGGTTTGTGTACAGGGGTCTGCAGAGCAGGGAGGGCTCTCGTGCAAGATTTGCAAGAGTCCGGGCCTCCCCAGTTTGTAGCTTGATTCTTCCTGCTCGTTCTGCAGGTGTCCAAAATGTCTTTTCATCAGCCCCAAACTTCCACACAGTCTCTGTTGCCCCCTGCCTCTTACAGAGGAGCAACTTCCAGCCCAGTAGTCTGTGTAAACACTTGCTGAGGTGGGTATGGCCCCCATTTCACTCACATTGGAAGCTGAGGCTCGGGCCATTCAGAAGTCACACAGAAGATAAGCCAGTCTGCCAGCCAAGGCTAAAGTGCCCAGGCCCTGAGCTCCACTGTTTGTCCAGTAGGGGTGAGAGTGCAAGGGTGGGGCTGGGAGGGGGTGGCGTGGAGGAGAGCTCTGAGCAAAGGGAATGGCTCCAAATTTATCCTTCCCTTTGAAAGAAAGGCGTGTCTGCTGTGCCTTCTCCCAGTCCGGGACCTTCTAACCAACTCAGTCCTACATGCCTGATCTCAAGAGTTTCAGCCTTGAACCACAGGGACTGGGCAGTTCCCCTCCAGTCCTGGAGCAAACCCTCCTGCTATTCCTTCATCCATCCATCCATCCATCCATCCATTGGTTTATTCACTCCTTCAGCCATTCATTCAAAAGATATTACCGAGCGTGCTGTGTGCCAGGCACAGTACTCCCAACTGGGGACGTAGTAGCCATGAACTCACTTCCCAGTAGGAAGACAGACAATAAACCAAGTAGATCAACAAATGTGGGGATAAAGTCAGTTTGGGAGAGATACTATGGAAAAGATAAATAGACAAATGTTACAGAGCAATAGGTGGTGGTGAAGGAAGGTCTCCCAGAGGAGGGGGCACTTGGCCTTGACAAAGAAAGACTTTTCTTCAGCATTTCCCTTTCCTCAGCTGTGTGCAGAGCCCTCAAAAGGGGGAGGCTGCTTCTAGGAGGGCTGAGCAGGAGTTGCAAAAGGGAGGGAAAAGGGGACTGTGGGGATGTGCCTGCCAGGGGGGGAGGTGCAGGACTTAAAGCAGAGGCCCCTGCTGACCCCCATCATTCCTGGTATGTAGTGCAGTGACCGGAAGTACGGAGATACGGCCAAGCCAGGGGTGTCAAGGGCAGCTGGAGCAGCTTCAAGACAAACAGCAAGCAAGGGGGAGTGTTAGCTGCGGGAGAAATAACTCACTTGGAGAGCAGGGGCTGGGACCAACCATGGCTTCAGTGCCCTTGGAGTTGCCAGATGGCTAGGAACTGGGTGCAAGTGCTTGGCTTTTAGCAAAGGAGGGATGGCTGGCTGGATGGATGGATGGATGGATGGAAGGATGGAAGGATGGAAGGATGGAGGGATGGATGGAAGGATGGATGGATGGGCCGGCTGATGGATGCACAAATGATTGAATGCACACAGACAGAAATGACCAGCTGCTCTTATTAGTGTTCTCTTCTGAAAGTTGTGTTTGTAGGGACTTGAGAGAGGGGGTCGGTGATGATTTTCATGAGGGAAACCACATGCCCAGCATGTTGTCACCCAATCACAGGCAAAACCACACACAGGCACTGGCTTCCTCACTCCCAGGCAAGTGCTTGTTCTTTCTGAGTCCACTCCATAAGATGCAGTGTAGAAAGTAGAAGGCTGTCAAGCCGGTTCCAAGAAGGACCTCGGTGCCTCGAAGGGGTTCCAGTTGAAGGCATCACACGCTGTGCCCCAAGGGCTCAGGACTTGAAATTCCCTAGGCAGCTGAGGAAAAGGCTGAATAATGAGGCAGTAATTAAACAGGCACTAAAAGCAGGTGGGGGGTGGGTAGGAGGCGAGAGGCGGCACTCCTGGAAAGCGTCCTGGAGCCCAGCAGGTTTTCAGCACTGAGGGCAAGCAGTGGTGCAGCCGTTACTGGAGAATATTGTGATTACACCTGTGTCTGTCTGGTACCCAGGCATTCCGTGGTCTGCTTATGTCTGGGACTGGAATCCAAGGGCTTGGGAGAGAAGTAGAATGTGTTGCTGCCACCATGTAGGTGTGCCTGGGCGGCTCCTGGGTACACGGACCAGACCAGCCTGCTCACTAGGCACCCCTTGGCAAAAACTCACCATTAAGCCGCCAGACCACACGCCGTTTTCGTTTATTCATTCCACAGGCATTTTATGGGGGACCTCCGATGCGTCAAGACCCGCAGTGAACAAAACAGGACTGGTCCCTGTTCGAAGAGAACTCACTATTTTTGTGCCGCCCCAGAGAGTCAGGCTCTCAATTTTGTCGCTTAATTCCTGAAGAGGGGGAGAGAGAGTAACTCGTTGCTTCTGACTAAATGAAACCAAAGACTCTTGAACTAGTCCGAACTAGTAAGGCAGTGGGCAGTGGATGGAACCCTGAGTCCAACCCTGGGCTGTAACCTTTTCTTTCACAAATATCTGTGTGGCACCAAGCATGGCAGAGGCTGCCCTCTAGGAGCCTCTGATTAGTGAGGTCAAGATTCACATTGAGCCGGGTCGTCTGGGAGGCTCAGTCCTTGAGCTCTGGACTTCGGACTTTTCTCAGGTCATGATCTGGCAGGTTTTGGTTTGTGGGTTTGAGCCTCACACTGGGCTCTGTGGTGACAGCAGAGCCTGGTCCTTTGGATTCTGCGTCTTCCTCTCTCTCTGCCCCACCCCACCCCGGCCCTGTTCATGCTCTGTCTCTCTCTCAAAAATAAATCAACATTTTAAAAAAAAAAAAAAAAACAAGGTCCAAAACAGAGACTCAGCACGTGGGAGAACCAAATCCCACGGGGTGACGTGGGAAGGCTTTCCGGAGGAAGAGACTCTAGCTGGACCCCAAGTTATTAACAAGACAAAAGTGCGGGTGAGAGATTGGGGAGTTCTAGGCAGAGGAAACCCGCAACTTGCTACGCACAGGCAGAACTTGGCAGTTTCTGAGAACTGAAAGAAATGGGCTGGATGGGAGCATTTGGGATGATGGGAGCCTCATTCACGCTTTGCTCTCTGAGGTTGGAAAATTAGACGGCTTCTCTGAGTTTCAGTCTACTCATCTGCAAAATGGGTAGGATAAGGTGAGCGCTGCCACACTGTTTGGGCGTGGGGGTGGGGATGGGGGGATGACCTATGGATGGCTTCTGGCAAAATAGGTGCTTAATAA
The DNA here is from genome assembly GCA_004023845.1 of Helogale parvula. Lineage (NCBI taxonomy): Eukaryota > Metazoa > Chordata > Mammalia > Carnivora > Herpestidae > Helogale > Helogale parvula. Next base: position 29,996 of record PJEM01003057.1, on the reverse strand, counting down.
ATATAAGATGACTTATACCTGCGTGGCTTTAGTCTGCGGGCCAGAGAAGCTGGGGTCCCAGTGGGCAGAGGGGGAGGGGGTCGGACCTGCGCACCCCTGGCCTAGGTTTTCGCGATATCTTTATTAACAAGCACTTCAAGGTAAGCCGCGATGGAAACCAGATGTGGGATTGAGCGGCGGCGGCGGCAGAGCCAGGAGCAGAGATACCAAGGGAGTGGGGTGGGGTGAGGATTAGCCCGGATGAGGTTGGGGGTAGAGGCACGACCCCCCAGGTCTTTTTTCTTTGGGATATGGTAGGGGCAGAAGATTGATTTCCAACCCGCACCCCTGGGTTCACGGCACTCAGGCCCTCTCTCGTTTTACTTTGCCCCTTTCCCTCTCTCCCTATCCCCAGCCTCCCTCTGGGCAAGTCCTCGATCCAGGATTTTCCCTGCAGTTTATCACCAGCTGCTCTAAGTGGGCTCCTTCAAACCGAGTCACTCCCCAGTGGGAGACCCGGTTCCTCCCCGCCTGGCGTTTCCGCCTTCCCCAATGCCATCCCAGGACTGCCGGGAGCACAATTTCCAAGGCGGGGCTCAGCCAGGTGACCACACCCCTCTGAGTCTCGGTTTGTTGATTCAAAATTGGGGACCCCAACTTCCCACCACTCGCAGTTGTTGTGAGGCACAATGGATGACTGACCCTGGGGAAAGGGCTGCGGGCACCCTAAAGGTTCTTTTCTTTTGCTGTGGCTGGTCCCCGTGTCTCGCTCGTTGCCTAGGGAGACCACAACCCATCGAATCCAAGCTATCGGTCTAATGGGTCTAATGTCGGAGACAGTGTGTCTAGAGAGAGAGGAGGCCACCTCACCCTTACCCCAAGCTGTGAGCAGGTGACAGGGTGACGACCAGGTGCAGCCAGCAGGGCTCCCAACTCCTTGCCCTCACCCCCACACGGAGACAGAGACGGGGAAATCCCCTGGGGGGGGGGGGGGAAGCTGTAAGGCTTCCCTGACCTGGCCCATTGAGGGTCTCTCTGGTGCTTGAGTGAACCCAGGCCCCTTGGCACCCTGACCCAGCGCCCTTCTAGGGGAGGGAAGTAGTTAATAAGACGGGAAAGTGGCCGGGCCCAGGACTACTGCTGGGAGTGTGTGTTAATTTCTTGGAGGGACGGAGAACGGGAAAGAAGGGTTGGAAACAGAGCAAAAGGCACCAGTGGGAAAGCCCAGAGCTGCGCCCACAAATTCGAAGGCAAGTGTCCAAAGGACTCACCCACCTCGGGAGGCTAGCGACCCTTCAGACTCCCCGTGAAAACCTGTTGGGTGTTTTTGTTTTTTTTTTTCTTTCTTTCTTTTGTCACTAAAGTTTTACATGCCCCCCTCCCCTCGGCCAAATCTTGGACCTGCCAATTCTCCACCGAGCCTCAGGAGTCCTGGGGGGCTGGTCACTTCTCCGGGTCTAGAATCCCTAGAATCGGAGAGGCCCTCGGGTGCCTCTGGGTTTAATCCCCAGCGAACGAGTTAGTAGCCTCTCCTTAAGAGAGAGGAAGGGAGGAGCAGGGGGTGGAAGGAGAGTAGGGTTGGGGGAAAGGAAGAGAAGGAAGGAGAGAGTCTGGGGGGGGTGGAATTCACCTCCCCCCCTCCTTCAAAACCTTAAGAGGGTTTGGGAGATCTGGTCAACTTTCTGAAACATCTGAATCTTTTTACAGCCCTCCGTTCCTTCCCTGGGCCAGCTGTGGGGAGGGAGAAGGAAGAGAGAGGAGGAGGGGGGAGAGAGAGAGAGAGAGAGAGAGAGAGAGAGAGAGAGAGAGAGAGAGAGAGAGGAGGGGGAGGGAGGGAGAGAGAGAGAGACAGAGAGAGCGAGAGAGAGACAGAGAGAGACAGAGAGACGTGGAGGGGAGGAGGGCGAGCAGGCCGGCGCGGAGCGCAAGGCCACCGCCTCCTCGGCTCTCCAAACTCCCGGCCAAGGCGCGCGGTGGCGTCCTCGCGCTCTCGCTCGCGCCCCCGCCCGTCGCCCGCGCAGGCCAGGCATGAATGCTGAGACTTGTGTCTCTTACTGCGAGTCGCCGGCTGCTGCCATGGACGCCTACTACAGCCCGGTGTCGCAGAGCCGGGAGGGTTCCTCGCCTTTTAGGGCATACCCCGGCGGCGATAAGTTCGGCACAACTTTCCTCGCGGCCGCCGCCAAAGGGCAGGGATTCGGAGACGCCAAGAGCAGGGCCCGTTACGGCGCGGGGCAGCAGGACCTGGCGGCACCCCTGGAGAGCGGCGCCGGGGCGCGGGGCTCCTTTAACAAGTTCCAGCCGCAGCCGCCGCCGCCCGCCCCGCCGCCGCCGGCGCAGCAGCCGCATCTCTACTTGCAGCGCGGCGCTTGCAAGACGCCGCCGGACGGCAGCCTCAAAATCCAGGAAGGCAGCGGCGGCCACAACGCGGCCTTGCAGGTCCCCTGCTACGGTGAGTGCACGTGCGGCGCGCCCGGGGCTGGGGACCCCGGGGCCGAGGCTTCGGAGCCCTCGAAGCCCACTCGGCTTTTGGGAGGCAGGTCTTGGCGGGCTGGGGAGGCGCGGAGCCGAGTCGCGCGGTGGCTCTGGGTCGGAAAATAGCGACCGATCGCTCCGAGGGGACCCTGGGACCCGTCCTGTCACCTTCCTGTCTTCCGGTCGAGGGCTCGGCGCGTTTTGGCTGTTGACTCGGAGTTGGTTTCTCCCTGTCTTCGCCGGCTCCCCAAACCGTTCGCTCTGCGCCGCCCTCGGGCCGCCCTTGCAGCGGACGCTGCGCCAGGCTCAGGGCGCGCCGAGGCGGACAGTCCCGGCGCAGCGCTCGCGCGCGGGGCTCCGGGGCTGCCGAGGCCTCGCTCCCCGCAGGCCCGGAGGAGGCACCTCCTCGGGCGGAGCTGCAGGTGGGGGCGTCGCAGGTGCCGAGCCCGCTGGGAGCCCGGGGCGCGCGGTCGGCGAAGCGCGCCCGGGATGCGGTGGAACAGATCGGGGGGCCACACGGGTGCCGGGCCCACGAAGCCTGGGGAGTCATCGGAGACCCCAGGTCGCCCCCCACAAACCCACACACCTCACAAGCGCGGCTCGCCGCGGAGAGACGGGCCGGCTCACGCTCCAGGCGCTTCCCCTGTGGCCATCCTGGGAGGGCCGCTGGCCTCACACCGAACAATGGTTCAGGACGGACCCGCGAGAAGGCTGGGAGCCGCAGAGCCCGAGGCAGCGAGGTGCTGTGGGGAGAAGGAAGGTTCTGGGTCCTGATTTGGGCCCACGGGGAACCCGAGGCCTAAATGACCTCCAAGCCCCCTTGAGCTCACAGGCAGGAGGTAGGCCTGGCCCCCAGAGCTCAGCAACCATGGTGAAGGAACCCGGAGGCCTGAGACCAGGGCAGCTCGGGAGTCTATAGGCCTTCTCTCGCGCTGAACCCGGATCGATGAGCCCCAGGCCAGTAGAGGGAGAAACCCAGAAAGGAAGGAAAAATCTTCCCTGGGTACACGTTCTGCCTGAGACCTTGGCCTTCAGGCAGGGCCCTGGAGATGAGCTGGTCCCGACAGAGCAATGACTTTGGCTGCACTGGCCCAGGCTGGATGGAGACATAGGCCATGGTGGAGGCTTCAGGGACTGGAACAGCGTTAGGAAAACAGCCCACGGCACACCCTTTCTTATGTTCAAACTAGATTTCCCAGAGGCCTCAAACCAGTTCTGTAGGTGGTCCTTGACCCAAACATTTTTACACAATCATACACTTGAGTACACTCACACACACAACCTCTTCCTCCTAAGCCAACATGGTCACACACCACATACGCTCACTCGTGTGGCCTCACACATAGTCACACTCCCAAACCCAAAGAACAGGACCCAGAGCAGATTTAAAAAGACCCAGTGGCCTTTCCCCCACTTCCTCCACCTTTCCTCTGCACCTTTCTGTTGGAATGAGATCAGGCACTCAGATCACAGACACTCAGAGCCCCATGCAGGTGCTCCTTCCACACCCAGGCAGGCAGGGGCTGTCAGCCCTTGTCAGCAGGCACCCACCTGCCAGGGCCTCGCCTCGGCTCAGGCTCAGGCTCCCTCCTCCTGGCCTCACCCAGGCCCCTCCAGGTCCCTGTCTTAGGGGACTATCTGGTGAGAGCCAGGCACAGCCTGGGGGGACCCACGGAGGTCCACTGTGCAAAGCCAGGGAGGGGCCTGATGTGTTTTCTCTCCTACTACCCTGGATTTCCTGAGGAGGAAGAGACATTGCATAGAAGATGCCTTCAGGTCCAGAGGGGAGGGGGAGGGAAAGGGCTGGCCCCTTCTGGACACCCTCTCAGAGCCCTGCTGGGCACCCCCCACACCAGCCTGGCCCTTCCTCTTCTTGCCTGAACCAGTAGGGCAAGTTACTCCTCGAAAGCCCTTTTTGTCTTCTGCATCGTGGGCAGAGTGTTGTTAATCGACATCATTGGATGATGAGTGTTCCCCCACCCCAAGGGAGAAAGCAAGAGATGGTGTACCCTCCTCCAGGTACATCGTCAGCCTCTGTGCTGTTGGGAACCTGTGAACCCCCACGTCTTTGCCCCTGCTCCGGGCAAAGCCACAAGCTGCAGATTGGGAAGAAAGGCAGCCCCGAATCAGCTACCCCCCCCCCATGCCCCTGCTGCCTGAGACTGGGGCGATGCTCAGGGCAAAGCCACAAACAGCCCACAGCTCTGTGTAGCCTTTCCTGGCCCAGAGGAGATTTCTGGCCCTTGTAAAAAGGAGATCAGGCACATTGAGTCCACGGTGAGAAACCAAGACACTGAGAGGTGAGACTCTGCCCTTTACAGAGGCAGCTGGGAGGAGGGCGTCTGGAGTCGGCTCTGTGGGCCGCCAGCAAGTAGGGAAACTGAGGCACACCTTGGTGGCAGTTCTCTCCTATGCTTGGTGAGTAAGGGGTAAACGAGGTTCAATGGAAAAAACCTGGGGGTGTCCCCAGGAGCTCGGGAAAGGCGGAGGCAGTCAAGGCCTCCGGAGCTAAGCTCTTCCGACGCGGCTGTCTGGCTGACCGCGGGTAGCTTGGACTTCGCAGCCTCCCTCCCCGCTCCCGCGGCGGGAAGCCCGTTCTCGTTCCTGCGTAACTGCAACTAGCCGAGGCGAGGCTGGGGAGCCCACCTCCGGGACCTCAGCCCAAGGAATCGCTTCTTCTGTACATGCGCCCCTCGGCGAGTGCGGGCCTGGGGGCTGCGCCAGGGTCGCGGGGAGAGCGCGCGCAGCGGGGAGGCCGCCTCCAGTCCCCGCCACCGGGTCTTCTCGGAGTTTCAGAACGCAGAGGTGAGAATCCTCTCAAGCTGCAGGCCCGAGATGAACAAGATGACTCCGCAGTCCCCTCCGGGTGCAGGGGACAATTTCGATTTTACGAACGCGCCTGCTGCAATCACGACCTCGCCGGGCTCCGGGTGCGCACTTCGCCCTTCGAAGTCCTTGCTGGTCCCTGGCCCGTCGTTCTTGGGCCCCGTGGGCCCCAGCAGACACTCCTGGTTTGAGACCCGACGTTTCTCAGCGGCACAAAGAGCTTCCTCGTCGGCTGAGTCAGGGCCCGGCGCCTTGCCCCCAAACCCCGGGCGGCCTCCTGGAGCCGCGGCCGGCGCGCCAGGCCTCCGCCGTGCGCCCCGGGATGCTTCGGGGAGCAGCCCAGCTCCCTCCTTCTCTTTCGCTTTCGATTCGATGCAAGCAGGTTTCCGTTGCTAGCCGGTACCTTGCCATCCACCCAGTCCCGGCCCCTGGCCCCGGCCCTGGCCCCCGGAGCTCAGAGGTCGGGAGACGCTGGCCAGGCTGGAGACCCCTGGGGCGCCGCCGAAGGGCTGCTCCAGATTTGTCGAATTAGACGCAGTGTTTGAATACTAAGGGTATTTCTCTCCCTTCGCCGACACAATCCATCCACCACCAAAAGCGTAAACTCCGCCAGGACCGTATTCGAAGTTAGTTAAAGGACCGGATCGGCATGTGGTTTTGTAGAAGCCCAAAATAAGACAACGAGAAATGGACACTCGAGAAGCAGTTAAGAGCCCGTGGGGAATTGTAGGGTGATGGAGAAAAAAACAGCAGCCTGGGAGCTGTGTCGTTGCTGACCCCCACCCCCACCCCACGACCCCGTCAATTTTGGAGAAGGAGGTAGAGAACGAAAATGCTTTTAATGTTTTACATGGTTAATTTCTGTAGCCACCATCGTGCTTGAACAGTCACCTAAACTCATATGAGCTTCAATAGAAAAACAGAAGACCTAGATTAAAGGTTTAGTATTTTAAATCAATTGATTTGCACAGTTTTTTAAATTATAATTTATATACAGTGCAGTACACAGCTAAGTGGAAAGTTCGAAGAATCCTGCGTGTGCGCGCTGGCATACCTCTCCTCTGGCTGGATCAAGATACATTCGTGTGTGTGGACACGAAAACTTGGGGGGACATTTTTTGGTGTGAGTTGTTTTAAGAAAATTTCAGAAGACACTTCAGAGAGCTGGGGAGCTCCCCTCCTTGAGTAAGGTGACCTTGAATGCCGAGCATTTGCACCACCCGGACTGGAGACCGTGGCTTCTTACTAGCTGCACCAGAAACCTCAATGCGGTGGCAGCGCCTGCGAGCTAGCACCGAGCTACGGGGGCTGCAAAACGGAGCCGAGGTACGGAAACAAGTTAAAATGCGAATGATAAAATTTTGCCCAAGTCCCTAAGGACTTTCGTTTTGGCTTGGCGAGCAGCTGGGCACACTTTTTCCTGGGACATACCTTTAGCTCGGCCTCAGCCGCTTTTCTCCTGCAGAACTGCTTGTGGTTTTGTTTTGATGGCAAATGGAAATATGAAATGGAAAATGGAAATAGGGAGGCCTTTGCAGTTATGGGGGTGAGGTCGCTGCTCCTCTGGGTTCGGGCTTCTCCGCTGCCCTTGGACTGGGGAGCCTGAAGCAGCATGCAGAAACCCGCCGGAGCGCCTGAGGCTCCGAGGGCGAGGGCGTGGGTGGCGGCACTACGCCACGCTTAGTGGTGCGCGTTTTGGTTAGAAGGGAATACGGACTGCGACCGAGTGCATGGCTAGAGAGGGCTCCCTGTATCCGAAACCCCGCTGCCACGACCCTTCCCCCCCATCCCTCCCCATATAGACCCAGGCACTGTTTTGGGTGGGGCGGTGAGAGCCCGTTTCTGGGTCTGGATGCGACTGCCAGGCGCCAACTGGCCACGTGTTCCTGAAGCTACGGGGTTCCCCAGGTTCTGCTAAAGTGACAAGGCGGGTTGTCAGATTAGGAAACCAAGAGGGCTATGTGCTGGTGCTGCTCAGTGAATTCATGGATTAAGACACCAGGTTCCCCTTGCTCAGGGATGCTGGGCACCACACGCCTTCTGCCGGTCTGGATTAGACAGAAGAGACCCTTCTTCCAAACAGTTCCTTTTTGCAGAAGGAAGAGGCATGTTTCTCCAGCCAGCAATCCTTCCCAGCCCCAGGCTGCTGCTTCTCCCGGATCAGAGTTATTTGTGGCCCCCAGGCCCCTCCCCTCCTTCTTCTATGGTCCACAAAGTTGAAAATGGACCACACCCCCACCTCCTTGCAAGATTCTCCTTACTCACCCAGTACTGGGGGTCAAGGTTACCTGGGTCAGCAAATGCTCCCTTGCCTGTGAGCCGGTTTCCCTATAAAGGCTGACTCAAAGTTTTCACAGAAGCTTCCAGTGTGTCCAGAGAGGTGCTCTGGGGGCCCCAGACACCAGACCTGCCCACCCACCCACCTCCCATGCCCAGCACATTATGTTGCCTTAGCAAAGACCCTCTTCTCTACCCTCATCCCACCTAGAAGGCACTACCAGCACCAAGGAGGAGAGGGAGGGGTAGAAAGGGAGTTGTGGCTTGGCTGAGGGGAGGTCCAGAGGAGCAAACGGCTGGGGATCTGGGTGGAGATTCACGGCAGCCGGCAATTTCAGGTTTTGGCTCCAGAGGAGGGTCACCATGGAGCTCCATTGCGCCCCAAGTACCTTTATGGAGAGGAGGGTTACTGGGAAATACTAGCGGGTAGAGCGTGTGTGTGTGTGTGTGTGTGTGTGTGTGTGTGTGTGTGTCTGATTGAGAGAGAGAGAGAGAGGCGCCACCACCCACCAAGTACCTGTCTTTAAGCCCTGCCACAGCGCCTGCTTCTGCTTGAGAACTCGGTCTCAGCTGAGAGATGCTGGGCGCCGCTGCGTGTCCCAAAAAGAGAGAGAGCTGGTGCGTGCCTCGTGCCTCATTGGATTCTTAAGGAGATTGCCTTAAAGCGGACTCTCCTTCCAAACTGGGGGCCGCGGGAACATGGGCGTCAGCCCCACAGGGCCTTACAGAGATTGGGGGTCTGTGGAGGTTTTGCTGGTGACACTAAGGCCCAGCAGGATACACGTGCAGGCAGGGCGATCAGGTCTGCTTTGCTCTCTACAACCTGTGTGGCTTTGGGAAAACCCTTACCTGATCCCCTCCTGAATCTAATGTTTGAAATGTGGGAGTTTGGAAAATTTCCAAAAGCCCTCTAGGGATTTCTGTGAAGATACCAGTCTGGACACCAGTCTGGACTGCCTTCACCCCGTTTCCTGCCCTCCTCCCTCACATTGTCCGGGAGAGATTGGGTAGAGTGGACAGAAAAGAGTTACCTGTAAGCACACACACGTCCTGAGGGTTCCCTGAAGCAAGCTGAGGAGGGGGCCAATGTGGGCAACGGGTCCCAGGATAAGTGGGCTGGTGGTCCTGGAGGGCCCTGGTCAAATGCAGGTTCTAGACTTCAGGCTTGTGTTTAAATATGGCGAGGAGCCGACGACAGAGTGTCTTTGTGCCCACAGGTGGCCAGGCTGAAGCTGAGGCTCTGGGGTCCCAGCCCCTCCAGTCTGCTCATGTCCCCCGTCTCCACTTGCCTACCCCCTCCACATTACTGAGCACCAACTAGCTGCCAGACTTTCCCCTAGGAGAGAACAGAGCGCTTGCCTGCTGTCCTGTGGTTTAGATCCTTCCAGATGTAGATCTTTGGGCATAAAAAAATGTTTCCCGGCTGGAAGGATGGATGGAGAACTGGGGTCTTATTCTGAGTGCTGCTCAAGCAGGGACAGGCCACCCGTAGTAAGCGTATCCCAGTCCCTTTGCCCGTGTGAGTGGAGCCCTGGGGTTTCATGAGCCCGTGCACCGCGTATGCCCCCGTATAAACTGGGTCTGAGTCCTGCAGTCCGGATGTGTTTCAGGCTGTGGCCACGTGGACTAATATGTGTGCACTCCTGTGAGAGACATGCACGTACCTCCCTCCTCCCACACTTGCACCTGTTGTTCCCCTGCGCAGGGGAGCTGCATGCATGGTAGGGGGAGCCCCTGGGCCAGTCAGGGACACCCCTTGGGGCCTCCTGTGGCAGGCTTAGCCTTTGCGGCCAGGCCAGGGTCACTTGCAGGGAGACGGTGACTAAGCGCCTGTGGCCTTCTTAGCCACTGTTCTCAGCTTCCCAGGAAGGCTGACTCACTGAGTGGCCGAAGGGTCCCCATGTGGCCAGTAGACACAGAGCCCTAGAATCTTCCTGGGGCCCTGGCAGGGTCCACCACAAAGAGGCCTCCTCCGACCCTTGAGAATACCCTCTGCTTCATGTGGCTTAGGAGAAGAGAAACCATCATGGGTGCCATCCTTATGCACGTTGCTGATCCCATTTTGCAGATGAGCAAAGGGAGACCCAGGGAGAAACAGAGCCCTGTAGCCAGGTTAGTGGGAAGGCAGAATGTGCTGCTGTGTTTTCTTCTTCCCACTGCTCACTGTGCTGCTAGGGGAGGGGGAGGCAGGGGTTGGGAGAGTGTCTGCTGGGCTCACCCACTCCCCCCCGCCCATGTCTGCTGTAACTCCCCCAGGAAGTCACACACTCTTTGTGTGCAGCAAACAGGGCAGGGGCTTGTAGTCCCACTCTCCTGAGAAACGAGGCGGCCTCCATCCTGAGAGCCTGGGGATTCAAGGTGACAGGAGGGCACTGGTGGAGGTCCCTCTGGGACTGCAGGGACTCATCCCGAACAGCCTGTCTCCTGGCTGACACTCCTGGTCCCGGCAAGGTTCCCTAAACCAAGCTTTCTTCCCTAAGTGGTGGAAACCATGTGGATTAGGGGGTTAGCTGAGGCCATATGACCAACTTCCTCCTCTCTCAGATAGTCCCCTGCCTAGCCTGGGGCACTGGTTGTGTCCAGAAGCTCTGGTACACGCCCCCCCCCCACCAGGCACAGTGTGTCGGGGCGTTGGGGGTGGGCCTCCCACTCGGCACTGGAAGAGGCAGACACCCGATGTCTGCAGGCCCGTGTCCTCTTTCACAGACGAGAGGACTGAGATGCTGATTCTACTTACTGGTTGCTCACCAGACTTTGCCTGTCACTATGCCAGGCCTTGCCAGGGGGTGGAGGGGTTCCGAGAAGCGCTCAACACAGCCCCCCGCCTTCAGGTCTGGAGTGGGAGAAAGATCAGTAACTTGGCGATTCTCGTTCACTGGGGCTGGTGCTGGGATGGGGATGCCGCGACTCAGGCTATGGTGTGTGCCTGGCAGGAAGGGCTGTCCGCGGGGTTAGCAGCTCATTAGAAGTCCCCAAACCCCACTCCCAGGTGGGCCTGACCTCACCCAGTAAGGGGAGGGCTCAGAGAAGTTGGGGAACTCGCTGGATCTTCTCTGGGAGCTGAAAAGCCCGAGTCTCCTTTTTCCCTTCCTCCTCTCCCTCCGAGTCTTCTCTGGAGAACAAGAGACGTGGGTTCAAGTCCTGGATTTGCTGTGGAAATGTGCCTTTGGAACAGTCCCCTTATCTCCATGGTGCAACTCAATCTTCTCACTTGTGAACTGCGGCTGTTTGGGCCTATTCAGCCTATGAGGGAGGAGAGTGTGAGGGTGCAGAGACGTAGAGGGCCTGCAGTGCATCCTTATGGTCAAGTCCTCTGCCTAGCACTAAGAGCCCCGCCCCCTCACCTTATCCACCCTTGAGGGCACTGGGGTGTTGCAAATGGTGATGGGGAGGTGGGGGGCTGTCTCTGATCAGGTTTCAGCGTGGAGATGGAGACTTTGAGGCTCTCCCAGATATATCAGCCCCCCCAGCCCCCCCAGTATCCAGGTATCTCCCCGGCCGGGTCTGTAGCGCAACCGTCGATCTGCATGGCCTCCCATCCGCCCCAGCTCAGTGTTGGGACAACTCCACACCCCCACTGCCAAGGAGCAGGGAAGACAAGAATGCGCACAGATCCCCTGCATAGGTCCCAGTTCAGGGCCTCGGTCTCCCATCTATAAAGCCCTGGCATGGCACTTGGTGATTTCTGCAGCCCTGGTGTTCTGTGCTATTCCAGACCTGGGCTCGAGGTGCTGGGAGAGAGGTGGATGCCCCCCACTCCAGGATCCTCAGGAGGTCTGCGGGCCCCACTGCTCTGCCAGATTCATCGCACTGAGAGAGGCCCCTGTGGGAGCAGAAGGTTAGTCCGGGGTCCGGCACGCCTAGCCTTGCCCTCTGCCTTAGTTTTCCCCTCTGCAGGACAGGGACGGTAAGGAAGCGAGCCTGATGGAGGTGAGGGGAAAGGGGGTTTGAGTTGGCAGGACAAAACCACTGTGCTGCCAATACCAGGGGACAGCCCGCATTTCCTGAGCACTCATGCCCATGCAGCAGGCGGTGTGCCAAATCTTGTTTGCGATTTCATTGAATCCCGATCGCAGCCCCATGAGATCAATTCCACCGCCATCCCTACTTTTCGGATAAAGAGACTCATAGAGGTTGACTAGCTTGCCCAAGGTGGGAGTGCTGGAAGACGGAGGCGTAAGTTTGTGATGAGCAAAGGCCCAGAGAACCTGAAAGGCGTTCTTTTGTAGGATGATCCTAATTAGACTTGGGGCCACCCTAATGCTGTGAGATTGGAAGACTGGGTTCTACAAACATGGCTTCCAAAGAGCTCCTCCCTTCTCGGCATCTGGGAATCCAGTGTGTGGAGAGGTCCAGGCTGGGCTTGGTGTCTGGCAGGTCAGAGCTCTAGACCTGACTCTGTGACCTTGGGCTTGGCTCCTTCACCTATTCAAGGGTTCTGCTGAGCTGCGGGGAAAACAGGGGCTGGGGGGGGGGGGGGGGGGGCAGGCATGACCCAGGAGCCTCAAACTGGTATGAGGGGTTTCATCTTGAGGAACATGCCTCAGAACCTCTTGTCAGGACAGGGTGGAGCTGAGGACCACGCGTGGGACCAACGATGGGGAAACGCTTGCCTCATTGGTCGGCATTGCTGCACGCTGTTTTCCTGAGAGCTTAATGAGGGCTTGGTATGCATCATAGGTGCTCGATCAATGTTTGTTGACAGACAAATGGACGAATGAGTGAGTGAATGAACGAACGAATGAAGGAAACAGGATGTGAACATGCTAGGATCTCTAAAAATCTTGCTATTCTCTTTTCTGGCCTCCTTCCTTTGCATCCAGGCCTGGGACGAGAACCCCACGTCTAGTCCTCTCACACCCTGGTGGAAAATAGTTCATTCCCCCGCAGGGATCCCTGTGGTGTGTGGGGTGTGGGAGCAGAGAGGTCTTGGGAGCTCTGTTTTGTAGGCGACTTGAGTCCTCTCAGATCCAGAGCTGGAAGAACAGCCTTTTGCCCCCACCGTTCCCCCTTGGCTGTCATCTCAGGCCCCGCAAGCCAGGGTCAAGCTGCTGCACCTGGCCGGCTCTAGTGAAATGGGGAACCTCCCTCCCCACCCTACTCTTCCCCCAAAGTGTCTCCATTTCCTGCAATGACTGCTAGGTCCAGCCCCACCTGCCCCATTCTGGACCCCTTGTTCTTTCCTGCTGCCTGCCTGGCTAGGGGCACCTGAGAGCTGCGGATGTGCCTGACTTGTACCCAGTCTACTGTGCGCTGGCCCCCTGGGGTTCTGAGACCACACACCACACACACACACACACACACACACACACACGGGACACAGCCCTCTTCTGGCAAGGATGCCGTCCTGAGTTCGCAGCCCAGACAGGACGAAGCATTTAGACCTGAGGTGGGGATGTAGAGTTAGCACGCGGGGCTGCAGCCATGAACAGAGTGTGCCACGTGCCAGGCCCTGTTCGCGGACGATATGGACAGAGAGGCAGAGGGGACGCTGATGGACGCCCTCTGTCTTCAGAGAGGGTATGCTGCATAACCACCGTAAGCACCGCCATGAGAAGTGCACTGCCAGAGGCTTGTCCTGCCCCACAGATCCTGCAGGTTTATGCCCCGTGCCGGGGAGGTGGGGCATTTGGCAGTGAGTGAGTTGATCCCAGACCTCAGGGGAGCTGGATGTGCAGAAGTGAGAGTCCTCAGGGAAAGTGCAAATGGACTGGGGCTTTGTGGGCACGGACTTTGGAGGTCGAAGGGGAGCTCACACTGAAGGAGCCGGAAACGGCACCCTTGACTCAGAAGACAGCACTGCACAAGAGCTGTGGGTCAGGAAGGTACCTGCAGTGTTTGGATAAGAGCAAGCGTGTGGCGTGCAGGGGGCACCCTGGGTCCAGGTGCAGTGGGGCCAGAGGAAGGGCAGAGGCAAAGCCAAGAGCACTGTTCAAGCTCTCTGAAGGACCTGGACTCTGAGCGATGCAGCGAGAAGCCACGATCCCAAGTCTAGTGCTCCTTGTGTGACTTAGATGCCCTTTTTAAAATTCAAACTCTTTTTAAAGTAGTGGTGATTTTTATTGTGGTAAAATGTAACATACAGTTTACCACTTTAACTAAGTGAAGCATTCAGGGCACTTACTACCTTCATCATGGTGCGTCACCATCACCACCGTATGTTTCCAGAACTTCTCACCCCAGACACCTCCATTAAGCAGTAAATGACTCCCCATCTCCCTCTCCACTGCACCCCTGAAAACATCCATTTTACTGTCTCTGTACATTTTCTTACCTCATGGAAGTGAGGCCGTACTGGATCTATGCTTTTGTGTCTGGCCAGTGGAACATCTTCTTTGGAGAACTGTGTAGACAAGTCTGTTGCCCACTTTTTGGACTGGGTTGCTTGTTTATACACTGTTGATTTGCAGGAGCTCTTTATATATTTTGGATAACAATCCCTCCTCGGATATATGATTTGCAGATATTTTCTCTCATTCTGTGGGTGTCTCTCACTTTCTGGATAGTGTCCTCTCGACGCACAGAAGATTTTAATTGGGATGAAATCCAGTTTATCAATTTTTTCTTTTGTTGCCTGGGCTTTTGATGTCATCCAAAGAAGTCATCACCAACTCCCATGTCATGAAGAATCTCCCCCTATGTTTTCTTCCGAGAGCTTTATTATTTTCGCTCTTAAGTTGAGGTGCATTTGGAGTAAGAATCCAGCTCTTGATTCCTTCGCATTCAGATATCCAGTTTGCCCAGAGCCATTTGTTGAAAAGACCCCCCTTTCTCTGCTGAATAGTCTTGTCACCTTTGTTGAAAGTCAACTGGCCATGTATTTCAGAGTTAATTTCTTGATTCTCTATTCTATTCTATCGGTTTGTCTGTCCCCGCCATGGCCTTCTGAGGTGACGTCCAGAATCCCAGAATATAGGGAACCTCAAAAGTCATCCTGCCCATCCCTTTGCCTCCAAGCTGATGACTAACCAGCCAAAGAGATCCAGCTCAGGGTCACATTTGTTTTCCAGGAACCAGAGCCCGTAAGAAGGGGAGGAGGGCAGAGCCATTGGCAAAGGTGCCGGAACTATGACCTTGGTCTCTGAATAGGCCCCTGGCTATTTAGGAGCTCCAAGCATGTCAGCTGACCCTCTTGTGAGGACATGGCCTTTGAGAAAATTCCCATGTGCTCTTAGGGTCCAAACACCATTGGGGCCACTCCTGAGAGGCCCAAATCTGGGAGCCCGTCATTCAGCAAAAGGATCCCAGAGTCCCCTCTCTGTGGACGGGGGGGGGGGGGGGGGC
>PJEM01003057.1:0-15055 GCA_004023845.1 Helogale parvula | reverse complement strand
ACCAGAGAGGAGGGCGCTGCAGAGCAGTGGTGGTCACTGCTGGTGGCGGGGGCTCCCTTGTGAGCCCAGTGCCTCTGACCTTGAAGTTCCCCAGCCCTCGTGATGAAACAGAGACCTGCTTGAGCCTGGTCTCCTCACTGGGTGCCTGAAGACAAGGGACAGGCACAGTCTCTAGTATTCTTGGGATCTTGTGCAAATTGTGTTCAGCCCACAATTGGGTTCACAGGCAGCGTGAAGCTTGAGATAGCTTTGGTTTGGGGAGGCTGGTATATCAAGTCCTGGAAACAGAGGTCAGCCTGTACAGCTGAGGGACCTTGGACAAACTGGTTGACCTCTTTGCCTCAACGTTCCTTCTCTATAAAGTGAGGATAAGAAAACTATCAACCTTTTAGGAACACTGTGAGGATTAAATAAGATAATATAGGTAAAGAACACTTCTTGGAACAGAGTAAGTGCTCGATCAGTATGAGCTGTTATTATTGACAGGATTTTGCTGGAACCCTGACTATCAGGCTGGTCAGAAACATCGATGGGCATTTGTAGTTGACTTGCATACATCAAAGTGGAAAGTGAGTAGATTAGTACTGAATCTACACTGGTGGCTGGTAGAAGCTTTTACGATATGGATGAGCGATAAAAGGGGTGGAGGCTGGCCATCTGCCTTAGCAGGGGTGCAGGGAGGGTCAAGGAGGGAGAACGGGGGCACCCTCAGGCCCCTCAGAACATCCAGCCCCTGTCTCCCCAGCCTGCAGCATCTTGTACCCGGGCATCAGGAACTGGGGCATGATTTCCTCCTCTCCCGGAAGTCTATTCTCTGTGTTCATTGGTCCTGAGGTTAGCCAAGGGCGGGGTTTGCATTGTGTCCATTTCCTCATTGGCTCAGGGCTGGGCGCCGAGACAGTCGGGCTCGGGGCGTGTCAGCGAAGCTCCGCCCACTCTATGAGATCAAGGGAGTGATGGCGGTGTCGCCCATGGGCCAGGCCCGCAGTAAGGTCTTTCACTGAAGCCTCTCAGGAGGAATTAATCCTCCCAATTTACAGATGTGGGAGGTGAGACCCAGAGAGGGCCAGGTGCCCAAGCTGCCCCACTTGAATTGAGCCAAAGGGCCTTGTGCTTCTGCACTCCTCTGCCCTTAAAGCTAGTGCTCGTCGCCGTGGTGACTTCATTGCCTGTGTGCCCCTGAGACACCATCAAGCGCGTGGGAGAGCTCAGGAAATAGTGGAGTGTGGTGCGCAAGGTGGGGAAGGGAGGTTCAGCATACAGCACACCGTCTTCCCCTCACCCCTGCAATGATGACCACAGACCCTGACTGCCCAGGCCTCCTTTCCCTCCTCACAACCAGGCCAGCCCAGCCTCGGGCCGCGTGTTGGGTGCAGCTCCACAGGTGAGGAAGGAGGAGCCAACCAAACCCCGCCCCCTGCAAACTCATGCTAACTGACCACTTGTGGACTGGCCTCCTCCTTTGCTTAACATCAACAGCTGCACCCGGGTTAAGAAGAGTTTCCTGGGGCGCCTGGGTGGTTTAGTCGGTAGAGCATCCAACTCTTGGTTTCCGCTCAGGTCATGATCTCAGGGGTCATGGGTTCAAGCCCTGCACCCGGCTCCACACTGACAGCACAGAGATTCTCTGCTTGGGATTCTCTCTCTCTTCCTCTCTGACCTCTACCCCACTCCTGCTTGCACTCATGCATCATGCGTGTTGTCTCTCTCTCTCTAAAAAATGAATAAGTAAACTTTAGAGGGGAAAGTCTCCTGAGCCAAGGCAGGTGGGTGGTCACTGAGGGCTGGGCTTCCTTCCTGAAGGCATGTTCATGATCCTTGCTTTACGTCATGAGCCCTACGGGATTCAGTCTCTTGGAGAAAATCCACAGAAGTCAGTTTTGTGCTACACAAAGTGCATTCTCGCCGTTTGGGGGGATGCTTTGTTCTCCTGAGAAGTAGCAACAGGTGGAAAAGAGATGAGCCTGTCACACATCCCCTGCAGATTAAGGTTTACTCGGTAGAAGGCTCACACCATACGTTTTAAAGCAGAGACTTATTTGAAATTTTTTTTAGTCCAGATGAGCAAAAGTCAAAGAAAGAACCATTTTCACCCAACACGTAAATATTGGAATATTGAGGATTATTTATCTTTACATACTTACCTGCTATTGGACTACTGAGGATTATTTATACTTACACACTTACATGTGACAGCAAAACACTTGGAACTCGACTGCGCCAAATCTCAGCCATTTAGACGGAAACTAACGAAGAGCTTAGATAAAAGTATGTTCTAGAAATTTTAGAAATTTAGCCATTTGATAGTTATAAAGGTGGAATTTTTTTAAGGCAAAGATTGAAGAGTGTTATCCATCTTTATCAATCTCAGAAAATTATAACTGGCAGCCTCACAATTAATTCAGCCATTAGGGGCATCTGGGGGGCTCAGTTTGTTAAGCATCTGACTTTGGCTCAGGTCATGATCTCAGTGGTCTGTGAGTTCGAGCCCTGCGTCAGTCTGTGTGCTGACAGCTCAGAGCCTGGTGCCTGCTTGGGATTCTCTATCTCTTTCTCTCTGTCTCAAAAATAAATAAACATTAAAAAAATTCAGCTGTTAGTTTTCCCTTCTCATCCAAGGGGAGAAAAATCTTGCTTTTTCAGCTTATAAATGATTCTTCAGGTTTGAATAAACACATTTGGAGAAAGAAAACGCTTGATTTGGGTGAAAAAAGCAAATCTTCTCCAAGCCCACACAGGCCTTCTGCAGGCTCAGAATTCAGTTATTTAACAAGATTAATTCAGTGTAACAGGTATTCAGTTCAGCTGCAGCGTGGGTATCGGAGCACGGCGACACGGAGAGGGCACTGTCCAATGGCCAAGGCTGATGATCGATTTGATTACTAGGGCCCTTAAGGGAGCTCCAGCAAGGGCATGGCAGGGAATCCACCGGGAGGAGGCAAGGGATACCAGCCGGGGAAGGTGACCTGGGGCTCACTAGGCAGCAAGGGCCCCACCTGGCCCTGAGTCCGCAGGGTTAGTTTCTCTGTGACAGCCGCAGCGGCACATTTCTGGAACGGCCTCTCCTGCCACTGCCCACCCCACATGCCTTTCAGATGCTATAATGGGTGGAAGGCACTGGATGTTCCCACTGAGAAATTCTTGAGCAGCTAAACATTGGGGTGTCTGCATAAGCAAGCCGTCCAGATGTCACCAAGGGCGTTTGTGGGAGCGAGGATTCTAGAAGGAATTCACAGCGGACCTGAAGTTTTGCTCTGTGAGTTTCGTCAGCTGCTCTGTGAGTTTTGCTGCCATCAGTGTCGTGATTGAAATTACAGTTGTCAGTCCATGGCTCTGCCTTCCAGGTGAAATGTAACTTAGGCGAACGCGTATTTAACGGAAGGGTCTTTACAACACACTAAAGGGTTAAGTGACTATATAACAAAATAAATGTAACATCTCGTTTTTACAGTCGTTTCAAGTGTAGTATGTGTGGGAAATGGGCCCCGTTTGGAAGGTTGAGCGACTTTGCTTTGCTCTTGCAGCTGCCTTGGCCCAACTTGACCCCAAATAATAAGCGCATTCATTTATCCCGTTGATGGAGGGCGCGCTGTGTACCAGGCAGGGAAATGCATGCTTGCACGCTGCGTTGTTCAGAACTCACAAACAATCTGGAATGTGGGCATTCTCAGCCCCACTTTACAGATGAGGAAACCAAGGCACATGGAAGCTAAGTCATACCCTTCAGTGACAGAGGTGTCACTGTGGCTCGGGAGCCTCTCAGTAATCTTTAGACTCTCTCCGTTTCTTTGATAACGGAAACCGACGTTTCCTTATCTTACGTAAAGTATTAGCTACGCACAGCTTCAACACACCCATCCAATCGGATTATTGCTTCAAAGCCCCTCCTATGGAGAGATCTGGATTTGCCCCTAAAAATATCACCCTCCCCGCACGCTGGCCTCAATGCCCCTGCTCTGTTCAGCACCTGCACTGTGATCGCTGCCTTACCCTCACTTTATAGAGAAGGAACGTTGAGGCAAAGAGGTCAACCAGTTTGTCCAAGGTCCCTCAGATGTACAGGCTGACCTCTGTTTCCAGGACTTGATATACCAGCCTCCCCAAACCAAAGCTATCTCAAGCTTCATGCTGCCCATGAACCCAATTGTGGGCTGAACCCACGGAGATGCTATCATAGCACTTTCAGACCCCAGGCAGGCAAGACAGAGAAGCTAAAGTCTTGCACCCACCAGGCGAAATGAAATGAATGAGAAATCTTTGGAGTATCTATTCGCTTCATTCATTCATTTATTCGTTCATTCAGCAACATTTCTGGAGCACCAGCTAAGGGCAGGCAAAGTTTCAGGTGGTGGAAATGCAAAGCCCAATAGAGGCCCCTGCTTTCAAAAGGCTGACCTTCATGAAGGGGGTGGCTGGGGACTCAGGCCTTCTCCCTGTGACAGAGGGGGGTAGAGGTTCAGAGAACTCTGTGGAAGGGGTTTAGGGACAAGACCAAGGCCGTATGGTTTGGTGGAGGCAGAGCGGGGCAAGGGTCAGAAAAACCGCTTGAAATCAGGAGACAGAGGTCTTCCACGGACAGGTGTGTGATGGCTCGGGACCTCCGTATCTGTCCTGTAGGATGGGGGGAGGGGGTGCCTAGTGTGGCCTGGGAGCTCTGAGGCTTCTTGCTGGGTGAGGGGCAGGTGTGGGAGGCTCCTTCTGCCTCTCCAGCAACAGAGACGGCCAGGCCAGCTCCCCTTCGCCTGTCAGGTGCCAGGACCTCCAGCCATGGGAGGCAGAGTTTGGGGATGAGACCTGGGCTGGGCCTGGAAGGCAGGATCTGGGGTCTCCAGTCTCCTTAACGAGCAGCTAGCAGGGGGGTGTGAGTTCTGACAGAGGTCAAGACTCCCAGCCCACCCTAGTAAACATCCAGAGGTGACGTTCAAGTGTTTTCATCCTAAGCGGGGCTTTTTATGGTGACCCTAAAACTCAGTTTAGGTTAGTCCTCTGGGATGGGAATTACTCCTGTGCCTCCACCTTGTCTTCTGGTGACGAGACAAAGCCTGTCTTCACTCCCTCCAAAAGCCTCTGTGTATAAGACGACACATCACTGTGAGAGGCACTAGGCAGGACACAGGGCTTGGAGCCGGGCCATCTGGGTTCCAATCCCAGCTCCACTGACCCCCCCGCCAGCTGTGTGACTTTGAACAAGTTATTAAACATCTCGGGACCTCAGTTTCTTTATCTGTAAAATGGGAGTGACAGCACCAAGCTCCTGGGAATTTGGGGAATCAAATGAGATAGTGGATGGGTCAGTACTGCTCAAAGTGATTCTGTGATCGTTTTCCTTACTGTCGCCGGCCCTGGTGGGAGGCCCCTGTCTAAGACTCCTCCTTGGTAATTAGGACCTGCAGAGTCTGGAGAGCTGGAGGCGTCCTGTTTGACCATAAAGTCTTGCCGTGACTTCTTTGGTTTCCAATAATTCAGCTCAAGACCATGCTGTCACTGAAGCCAGACCTGACCACTCCACATCGTGGACCCCACGTGCCCAGGACACAGTTCTCTTGCCCGGGTAGCCCTGGGACCATTGATCACAGTCTGTCCCCTCCACGAGGCCACGACCACAGGGAAGCACTCGATGAACGGACACCCAAGTGAACCAAGGACCGAGGGTGTGAGCAGACGCAGACCTAGGCACCGTATCAGGAGAGGACACGGAGAAGGATTTGGGGGTGTCGGCTGGGAGCCGGAAGGGACCCAGCCCTGGATAGAGTGGGCTGAAGCCAAGACAAAGGCCCCTGGAGACACTGGCTAGGGGACTTTCTTTTCTTTTTCCAATTTTTTTTTATTGTGATAAAACATACATCACATAAAATTTACCATCTTAACTATTTTTAATTGAAGTATAGTTAATGCCTAACAATTTTTCAGCACATAGTTCAGTTAAATAGTTAGTTAAATATATTGATAAGGCCGTACAACGGTCACCACATCCATCTCTAGAATTCTTCTCATCTTGTAAAACCGAAGTTATGTACCCATTAGCTGCTAACCTCCCATCCCCCTCCCAGCCCCTGGCAACCTCCATCTACTTTCTGTCTCCGTGAACTTGACCACTGTAGGTACCTCATAGGACCGGAGCCTCTCTGGGTCTGGCTTATTTCACTTATCAGCATGTCGCCAAGCGTCATCCATGTGGTCGCACAGGTCAGAGCTTCCCTCCATTTTAAGGCTGAATAACACTCCACCCATTCATCTGCCGTGGACAGTGACTTGCTCCCGTGGTTTAGCTATTGTCCGTGACTTTCTTATAATTCCTTTTTTTTTTTTTTGATACAAGAAAATTTCAGTCACTCAGACTAATTGTAAGAAAGCTGAAATTATAATGGCCTCAAACAATAAAATACCTCCTAAAAACGCTGCTGGAAGCATCACCTGCTCCGACTGGGTCACCAGTTGCTTCTGTGGAAGTGAGTTTTCAAAAGGCTGGGGAAGCAAGGTTCGTTCCCAGGGCAGGCATCTGCCTTGTGGTTTTTTAAAAGTTATTATTTATTTATTATTTTGTTAACGTTTATTTATTTTTGAGAGACAGAGATAGAGCACGAGTGGGGAAAGGACTGAGAGAGAGACACACACAGAATCCAAAGCAGGTTCTAGGCTACGAGCATCAACACAGAGCCTGATGTGGGGCTCGAACTCATGAACCGTGAGATCATGACCTGAGCCAAAGTTGGATGCTCAACCAACTGAGCCACCCAGGTGCCCTGTAAAAACTTTTTATTGGGCTTTTTATTTCAGACTTAGAGGAAAGTCACGAGCAGATACGAAGAATTCCCAGATCCCCATTGCAGCAAGTCCCCAGTTCACGTCTTACTGCATCTGTGTTCTTCTCAGTGTCTCTCGCAGGCTCTCCGTGTGTGCGTGCCGTGCTGGGTTACACGCGTGTGCACGTGTACCTGTTTCCTTCTGCACTGCTGAAGGTGACTTGCACACACGGACCTCCTTCCTCTAAACACTTCACTGTCTGGAACGGAACGGACGTGAACCCAAGACACGGGGCTGGGGAGAGAAGATGGGAGAATTAAGGGGGTTGTGAGCTGGGGATGGAGGAGACCCTGGAAACGAGGTTCCAAGAAAAGTCATCGGTCCCCGTTTCAGGTCCTGGATGTTCGATGGAGTTCTGTCAGGGCTGGTACTGGAGGCGGGACACACGGGGGCCGCTGCCGCGGGGTCTGAGAGGAGCTGCAAGCTGGGACCGCCATCCTTGTTCCTTGGGCTGCCCCATCCCAGCCCCACACACGGCCTCTGCCTTAGGACGGTGCCCGCAAAATACCCTGGGCTGGGGGTTCAAACCTTAGCTCTGCCTTCGACCGCTTGCACATTCTCGGACAGGTCATCTGCTCCTGCCGGCCTCGGTTTCTAGGGGTGTTTCACAGTTACTGCGGGTGTCCTGGTCCCGGGCAGAGCACGAGGCCCACAGCTACTGGGTTTCAGCGAGAGTGCACCGCTAGTTTCTTTTCCTTCCTTGGCTCTGGGAAGCCCCCTCTGACCTCTGGTCCAGAAAGGGACCACCCCACCCCGTGTGAGGACAGAGAGAGCTTGTGTCTGATGGGAGCAACGGTGGAGGGGCCGCAGCCCCTGCCTCGGCTGATGTCCCCCACCCCCCACGAAGAAGCCACAAAGGAGTTGGCAACATAGAAAGCCAACGGGGGGGGGGGGGGAATCCCAGGGGTCATGGGGGGGGCGTTTGTCCATCTCATTTGCAAGCAGCTGCAGGACTAGGGATCCCCCAGGGTCTCCCCACAACCACGGGGAGTAAAAAGATCCCAGGTCGACCTGCCACTCAGTTGCTGGTGACATTCACGGAGTCCTTTCTCTGGGAGCCTCAGTTTGCCCATCTGTAGAGTGAGGGTGTTCAGGAGAGCCACCGTATGGGGGTTTTGAAGAATGTGGAAAACCCCAGAAATGGAGAGGAAAGAGCTCTGTGGACGAAGCTAGGGACCCACCTCCTTCATCTCGGTGTCCCTTGCAGTTCTAGGACAGTGGCAGGCACATAGTAGGGCTAAATAACTGCTTGTTTGGAAAACCCTCCCCAGTGGGGCCTGGGCTTTCAAACAAACTTCTAGAAACCTGGTCAGGGCCTGGGGCCCTGGGGCCCACCATCCTCCGCGAGGGACTTAATTGGGACTGCAGTGCCTCCTGGTGGCGAGATGAGCAACTGCAGCCCCGATCCTGGGCAGCTGGGAGTGGGGCTCTAGAACCTTCAAGCAGGCAGGGGCCAGGGAACCCACTCTGCGGTTAAGCATCGTGTCCCAGGGTCTGTTGAGTCCTCCTCAGTTGTGGTTTCCCATGGCAACCCCTTCCCCACTCCCCTGCAGAGATCCAAGCAATACTTGTTGATCTGAGGAAACAGACACTAAAAGGGTTGTGCAGGGTCCTAGCAGCAGCAGCAGGGCTGCCTTCACACCCTGTCCCACGGCTAGGTGGGTTTTTAAGCCCACCCGCATGCCACCACCACCCCATCCATACGGCAGCGTTTGCTACAGGCGCCCTTGGTCACCCTCAGGAGGACAGACAGAGATCCCCAATGCAGAAGGAGCCCTGGCCCAGCTCAGGACCCAGCGGGGAGGCCCTGCTCTGGACTGCTCACACTCGGGTGGGGGAGGGGTAGTCCCCCACACAAGCACGTGAAGGCAGAGAATGCCGTGTTCAAGGGGCAAGCCAAGCCCAGGGGTCAGGGAGGGGGCAGTGGTCCCCCTTGCACTGAACCTTGGAAGCAATTCACAAAAGAAGGAAATCTAACAAATAAAAGATTTAACTCCACTAGTAATAGAAAATATAAGTTCAAACAGGATCTCACTTCCATTGATGACACTGGCAAGAGAGAGAGAGAGAGAGAGAGCACATGTCTGCATAGACAGGGGTGCAGCAGAGAGAAGGAGAGACAGAATCTCAACCAAATTCCGTGCTCAGAGCCTGATGTGGAACTCAAACTCACTGGACCACCCTAGTGGTCCCCCCCAAAACTGGCAAAGATTTTTAAAACACTGTGACTGGCACTGGCCCTGAAGCAAGAGCATTCTAGTCGCTGAGGAAACTGTCGCCTCTTTGGAAAGACGTTCGGCCATGTTTATGAGACACCTTCAATGTGAATACGATCTAATTCAGGTTTTCTAGTTCTTAGAGCTTCTTCTGACATAGTCACCGTGACCGTGACGTACGGAGGATTGAGCCGCAAGGATGTTCATTTCAGTCCTGCTGTGGTTTCAAACCATCAGAAGCCCGGGTGCCCTGCAGTAGGAGATTGACTAAGTAGAATTTATCCACGTGGTGGGATAATATGCAGTCATTCAAAGTGGTGTGGTAGGGGCGCCTCGGTGGCTCAGTCGGTTAAGCATCCGACTTACACTCCAGTCATGATCTCAAGTTAGTGGGTTTGAGCCCTGTGTCGGGCTCTGTGCTGACAGCTCAGTGCCTGGAGCCTGCTTCAGATTCTGTGTCTCCTTCTCTCTGTGCTCCTCTCTGGCTCAAACTCTGTGTCTCTCAAAAAAATTTTTTTTTAATTTTTTTAATGATGTGGTAGGAGGGGCCTAGGTGTCTCAGTCAGTTAAGCATCTGACTCTTGATCTCAGCTCAGTTCATGATCTCACAGTTCTGTGAGTTTGAGCCCCACGTTGGGCTCTGAGCTGAGAGCACAGAACCTTCTTGGGATTCTCCCCCTCTCTCTGCCCTTCCCCTGCTTGTGCTTTCTCTCTGTCTCTCTCAAAATAAACAGAGTTAAAAAAAAATAGTGTTAGAAGAATATGGAATAGCATGGAAAGATGCACAGAATATAGTGTCAGATTTTAAAAAGTTTATGAAAAATTGTGTCCGTGTGTGTGTGTGGTTTCTTCTCTTGGCTTATCTTCACTTCACTTATTGATTTAAAAATTTTTTCCATATGGAACACAGATAATGATGTGTGAAGAAAGGCCACAGAAGTTATGAAGATATGCAGGTGCTGGTGTGGGGGCCAAGGTAGGAGGGCCAGGACTTATCAGGGGAAGGAAGGGAGAAATGCGGAGGTCTGGACGCATTCGTGCGCTGCGCTGGGGAGTGAAAGGGGGTTGCGGGGCTGGAGGCAAGGTGGAGGGTGGCAGGGGGGCAGGCGGGAGGAGGTGAGTTTATGAAGCCATCAGGGTCCGTCCTGCCTGGGGATCCTGAATGGCACAGTAAGGCTGATGGGTAGGGCTGGAAGATTTAGGGGGAAAAAAGGCTAACAATAAACCAGGATGCTCAGTTAAATTTGAATTTCAAATAAGCAATGAGCCCGTTTTACTGTAAGTATTTCCCATACAATATTTAGGACATACTTATACTAAAGAGTATCCATTGTTTCTATGAAATTCATAGCTGAGCACCCTGTATTTTCCTTGTCGGTCCCGGCGTGAGCTCTGGGGACCGGTGAAAGCCTTTCGAGAAGGGCACAATACCATCAGACGTGTGTGTTTTACACACCCTGTCTGGTTGTATTTGAGGGTAG
Source organism: Helogale parvula (assembly GCA_004023845.1). Lineage (NCBI taxonomy): Eukaryota > Metazoa > Chordata > Mammalia > Carnivora > Herpestidae > Helogale > Helogale parvula. The sequence continues at coordinate 4,554 of PJEM01003057.1, read as the reverse complement.
TGGGCCTGAAGGCAAAGAAACCGTTAGGAGGTGATCATAAGCCTGTGGTCTGGAAGCTTCTGGTATGTTTGAGTCATAGGGTTCCTCCCCCCCCCCCGCCACCCATCTGCACCACAAAGGGGGCCGGCTCTCTGAAGGGTCCCTACCCGTCCTGCACCCCAGCCCCGCCCGCCCCCAGAGTGCTCATCTCCCAAAATCTCACAGCAGAGTCCAGCACCCTGCAAAGCAGACATTATTGGGGGATCTAATCACTCCTTTCAAGTAGCATTTTAAAATGATAAAAGCAACTCTTGTTTATTATGGTAGAACAAACAGACACTTAATTCAGGGGCGCCTGTGTGGCTCCTTCGGTTAATCATCCAACTCTTGATTTGGGCCCAGGTCATGTCCTCACGTTTGTGGGATTGAGCCCCGAGTGGGGCTCTGCGCCTACAATGTGGAGCCTGCTTAGAATTCTGTCTCCCTGTCTCTCTTTGCCCCTCCCCAGCTCTCACGCACATGGTGGCACATCTCTCTCAAAATAAATAAAATAAACTTAAAAATTTTTTATTCAGATTTAAAAAAAAAGTGAACAAAATCAACCCTTATACCTGTATTCCCAGCTCTGGAAGCTTCTAAAATTTTCTGAAGACAGATACTCCACCCCTCCTCCACTTTTTTTAAAGATGAGATTTACTACTACAACTCAAACATCTTTCTAGATACTAAAGTGCTATTCTTTTATATTATGTTTCATTTGCTCATCAAATATTTATTGAATACCTACTGCATACATGCCACAATTTAGACAAGGGTAAACAAAGGAAACCTCTTCAGATACACTCCCTGTTTTATGGAAAGCAGAGAGAGACCATAAACAAAGGTAAAAGTCCCAAATAAATACATAGTAATGTGTGCTAAATGCCGGAAAAGAAACAGTTGCGGAATAAAGAATATCGGGAAGATCTATTTATGGAAATATCGTCCTTTATTTAACCAATCTCCTGTTACTGTCCGGTGGTTGGTTATTTTTGGATTTTCTGTGTAATGATGCCATGATGAACTTTCTAGCTAATTCTTTGTGCCCATCCATAATTATTTTTCTTGTTTTAAATTTTTTATGTTCATTTATTATTGAGACAGAGAGACAGAGTGTGAGCAGGGGAGGGTCAGAGAGAGAGGGAGACACAGAATCCGAAGCAGGCTCCAGGCTCTGAGCTAGCTGTCAGCACAGAGCCCGATGGGGGGCTTGAACCCACGAACAGTGAGATTATGGCCTGAGACGAAGCCAGACGCTTAAGCGACTGAGCCACCCAGGCACCTCATAATTATTTCTTTAGAATGCATTCCTAGAAGTGGGATTTCTGGGTAAAGACAAACACATTTTTATTAGTTTTTCTTTAGTATATTTAAACACACTTTTGTATTTTCCCTATGGTTTACATGTCTTTCACTTAAAAATAATATGCTGCAAAGTTCAAATTTGGGGGTGTACGGCTTTATGAGTTTTAACACATTCCTGTGCAGAGTCATGTACTCACCACAACAACTGGGGTGCAGGGTGGGTCCACACCGTGGCCCTTTCTGGTCAAGCCCTCCCCCTCCCCAGCCTCTAGCAATGGATGATCTGTTCTCCATCCCGATCCTGTTGGCTTCCCAGAGTGTCATATGATAAATAAGTGGAGTCATACATATGTAAATTTTGAGTCTGGCTTCTTTTAAGGACCCTGATGCTGCTCTCCAGAGCCTTTCCTGCAACTGTGTCACAGTTCATTCCCTTGATCTCCGAGTAGTCTCCTGTTGTGTGACTGTTCCAGTTTGCTTATCCAGTCACTTGTTAAAGGACATGTGGGTTGTTTCCAGGTTGGGGTGATCATGACCGCAGCTGCCATAAACATTCGCATGCAGGTTTGGTGTTCTTCCCCTGAAAATGAGTCTTCGTGTCTTCCGGGTCGGTGCCTGGCCGCGGAGTGGCTGGGTCACGTGGGGAGCGTGTGCTTCATGATGGGGCTGCCGCGCTGCTTCCCCCCCCCCCCCCCGGCGACGTGGGACACTTCCCGTTGCTCCGCGTCCTCGCTGTCCCTGGTGTCACCAGGTTTCTCACGTTCATTGCTGTAGGTGGGCAGCGCTATCTCATTGTGGCTGACCTTTCATCTCCGTGGTGAATAACATGCCGAGAACATGCCGAGAGCTTCTCATGCTTTTTTACTGCCTGCACGTCTTCTTGGGTGACCTGCGTATTTAGACGTTTTGTCCCCCTTTTTCCCCCTTTGCATCTCTGATAACTAAGCCCCACACTTTATTCAGAGTTTACAAGTTTTTTCCTAATGTCCTTTTACTGTTCCAGGACCTGATCCAGGACACCACAGTTAACCCTCATGTCTCCTTAAGCCTCCGTGGCCTGAGTTAGTTTCTCAGACATTCTTTGTTTCAAGGAGCATTTTTAGGGCTTGTGTTGGTGGACGGGGGCACCCACATCACCTGACCTTCCATTCCCCATTTCACCCTCCACCCCCGGCAGATGGGCAGCTCCCGGAGGGCCAGGACACAGTCTGCCTCTCCCCGCTGAGCACAGATCTAGGCTGTCTATGCGTCCCCTGCACCGTCACCCCAGGAGCTGTGGCCCCTTCGGCATGATTTCCTGGGCCTAGAACTAACCCAGGGACCGCCAGGCTGAGCTGGGGACACAGTCCGGTGGCAGATGAGGTGGGCCGGGGAGGTGATCAATGGCTGACCTTTACCCTTCGCCCCTACCCCCGCACGACTGTTTGGATAGCAGGAGGTTTAGTCAGTGCCCTTTAAATAGCATGAAAGGGCCTCACGCTGGCCTGTTTTGTTTGAGGAGATTACATCGGCGCTGTGCGCTCTGCCACGGGGTGTGCAGGGCCGGCTCACCCGAGAGCAGAGCGAGCGGCATGTCCTCCACAAAGCAGATGTTTGGAGGAGAAAGAGATATAATCAAAACCATGGAGGATAAGATCACTCAGGCCCCTTAGACCTACACTCCATACGCACGGGCCTGCGCACAAGTACACATGTGCCGTGCGCGCCCCTCCGCGTCCACCCCCGCCCACATGTGCCAAGGGACGGTCCCTCGCACAAATCCCGCCGCACAGCAGCATGCGCCCTACTTGTGGGCCTGCACTCGAGCCCGCAAGCCAGCGTGCTCCACAGACCTGCCCACAGGCGACGACACATAGGTTTCCCACACCATTGCCAGCGGCAGGTCGGCGCCACAGGCCGGAGGGGACGCGTCCTTGCATGCGGAAGGAATGGCGCAGAGAGGCCTCCGGCACCCCTCCACCCACCCCACCCCCAAGCGGTTTCAGAAGGGCACCGTCTTGTAATTCTAGCCATGGATTTGGGAATCTCAAGGGCTTTCATATCGAAAAGTTAGACTAGGGGGACAACAAGCAGAGGGTGAGGGAGTGAAAAGAGAATTTCAATTCCTAAATTTTTTTTTACATTGATTTATTTTTGAGAGACAGAGAGAGACAGAGCACAAGTAGGGGAGGGGCAGAGAGAGAGGGAGACACAGAATCCAAAGCAGGCTGTAGTCTCCCAGCCATGAGCACAGACCCCGACATGGGGCTCGAACTCATGAACTGTGAGATCATGACCTGAGCTGAAGTTGGACACTCAACCAACTGAGCTACTCAGGCGCCCCTGAGAATTTCTATTTCTTGCATTTCTGGGAGTTCAGTCATAGGTTGGAGGGCCTTCTGTGGCTCCTAATTAAGAATATATCCTTGGGGGCACCTGGGTGTCTCGGTGAAGCCATTGACTTCAGCTTGGACCATGATCTCACGGTTCCGGGATTCAAGCGCTGAGTTGGGGCTCTGGTGGTGTGGAGCCTGCTTGGGATTCTCTCTCTCTCCCTCTCTCCCTCTACCTCCCCCAAAATAAATAAACTTAAAAATATATATATCCTTGAAGCAAATGCTTCTACTTCATGAGACACGGTTGCTGAAAATATGTCCCCAGGGCTTTTTCACGGGTACGTGGTCCCATCGTGGCCGCCATTGCTTTCATCCCCCAGTGGGGGAGGCACTGACTGCTCTTGATGTATGTGTGCACATTACTTGATTACTTGGGTCGTCTGGGGTTTATATCCAGATCAAGACATTCCACTGGGAAACTGCAGATCCGGATTGTATTGTCTTGGGCCCCAGAGACTGGGACAAAACCCGCTCGAGGAGCCCTCCCCACTACGGGGTGGGGGGCATCTGCCCGCCGCCAGCCCAGAGTCCCTATGGAAAGAAGCAGAGGAGAGAAGCTAGACCCGCAGGCAGGCGGCTTGGACCAGGGGGCTGTGCTGCGGCTCGGCCTCATGCATTGCCAGTGCTGTCGGCCTGAGGAAGGCTGGCCCGCAGGTGGGGCAAGCTGAGTCTCGCAGTAGCCTTTACCCAGCATGGCACCATGGTGGGCACGGAGCTGGCTCCCAGAAGATCGTGGACTGGGTTTCCTGGATGTCTAAATTCTAGAGCCCCTTCCGCGATTCCTCTCTCTTTTCTTCTCTTTCTACCCTGACACCCCCTGTTTCCCTCTTGCCCCCACATGGAGACATCCTTCAAT